>PVIU01011422.1:0-64776 GCA_004026605.1 Ondatra zibethicus | reverse complement strand
TACAGGCGCACATCACTATACGTGGCCGACATTTCCTGGGGTGTGCAGGCGCACATCATCATACCTGGCTGACATTTCCTGGGGTGCACAGGCGCACATCACCATGCCTGGCTGACATTTCCTGGGGTGTACAGGTGCACACATCACCATGCCTGGCTGACATTTCCTGGGGTGTACAGGCGCACATCACTATACGTGGCTGACATTTCCTGGGGTGTGCAGGTGCACATCACTATACCTGGCTGACATTTCCTGGGGTGTGCAGGTGCACATCACTATACCTGGCTGACATTTCCTGGGGTGTACAGGCACACATCACCATGCCTGGCTGACATTTCCTGGGGTGCGCAGGCGCACATCATCATACCTGGCTGAGATTTTCCTTTCTGAATTCTTTTGCGTTTTTTTTTTTTTTGGTGGGGGGGTATGGTTCTGTGAAGCCCAGATGACCTCTTACTTGCTATGTGGCAGAGGCTAGTAGTAAATTCCTGATCCTCTTGCCTCCACTCCATGAGTCCCAAGACTACAGGCCAACTTTGTAGTTTTGAACCATGTGAAGATGAGTACTTACTCAAAAAATAGGTAAAAATGAATAAAGTTCATCTTCATGGCCCCAGAAAGCCACAAAATAAGGAAGCCTGGTTAATTGTATTTACTCATTTTCTTGTGACATTTATGGCAGCTTGGGTTCTGTGGTATGAGCTCAGAGTAATTCTTTTCACAGTGCTGTCCACCTCCTTTACCCACTTCCTTGGTACGTGTGGAAAGTGAATGATGGAATACCAACAGTAACTTGGACTTGGAATTAAAATGTTTAAGTCAGTTTACGGTTATTTCTGGATTAGCTACTCTTCCAGGTCAGCTTCCTAATCACTATGCTAAAATTGAATTTCTTCAGCCTTAGAGAACAGATGGGGGGCAGGGCCTTCGAGTGGCAACTTCTCCTAAGAAGCCTGCCCCTTATCTCTAAGAGGCTCTGCAAATATTATTGCAACATGGGCAGTGATATAGGAAGTTTGAGAAATAATGGCACTTGCTCTTCCAGAGGACTCAGATTGGAATCCTGTCACCCACATGGTGGCTCTAACTCCAGTTCAGGAGATCAGATGACCTCTTCTGGACTCTTGTGGGTACTGCACACATGGGGTGCACATACATACATGCATGCACCCATACACATAAAAATAAATCTTTTTGGTTTTTCAAGACAGGGTTTTTCTCTATAGCCCTAGCTGTCCTGGAACTCACTCTGTAGACCAGGCTGGCTTCGAGCTCACAGAGACCCACCTGCCTCTGCCTCTCAAATGCTGGGATTAAAGACGTGCACCACCACTGCCTGGCTACAAATAAATCTTAAACCTATATGCTGCATAAAACTCATTATGAAACTAACAAACTAAGTAGTTGTGGTCTTTGGGGTAGATCTTAATAGTGTGGTTTGACCCAGTTCAGGAGTGCTTAGCCTGCTTTCCAGGTTGAGGGAAGTAAACCCAGAACTTCGCCAAAAGCTACCTGGCCTCAGGATCTCCCACACAAGCCTACTGGGGGTAAAAAAAGAGTCACATTTTAGGACATTTTTCACTTTCTGGGAACAAACACTGCTGTCCCACTCTCTGTTGATGAATCCATAGTTGGGGAACATTGTCCTCAAAGAATATGTGAAATCTCACATGGTTAGACCAATTTAAGTTAAGTTCACACCACCAAATATGAGAGAGATTTTTTCTCAAGTGCTAATGATGGGTGAAAAAACAAAACCCTCCTTTTAAATGGTGTTCCCTGTAGGCTAGCGCATAAGAACTTTTTGAAATTCAGTTATCATTGTAGTACTTATTGTCATGTTGCATCCTGGTAAGTCTGGTGATGTTACCATTGTCTGTTCTTCATGTTTTCTGGAAAAGTGACTGATTTAATGTGTCAGTGTAGTACTATGTGAAGAATCTGAGAGCTATTAAAATGCTTAAAAATAAAATGATCAATTCCTCCTTTGTTCTCGTGACAGGATAATTGAAGCTATCTGCATAGGCTGGTTCACCGCAGAGTGCATCGTGAGGTTCATCGTCTCCAAAAACAAGTGTGAGTTTGTCAAGAGACCCCTGAACATCATTGACTTACTGGCAATCACGCCCTATTACATCTCTGTGCTAATGACAGTGTTTACAGGCGAGAACTCACAGCTCCAGAGGGCTGGAGTCACCTTGAGGGTGCTCCGAATGATGCGGATCTTCTGGGTGATTAAGCTCGCCCGGCACTTCATTGGTCTGCAGACGCTGGGTTTGACTCTCAAGCGATGCTACCGAGAAATGGTTATGTTACTTGTCTTCATCTGTGTTGCCATGGCAATCTTTAGTGCACTTTCTCAGCTTCTTGAACACGGGTTGGACCTGGAAACATCCAACAAGGACTTCGCCAGCATCCCTGCTGCCTGCTGGTGGGTGATTATCTCCATGACTACAGTTGGCTATGGAGATATGTATCCTATCACAGTGCCTGGAAGAATTCTTGGAGGAGTTTGTGTTGTCAGTGGGATTGTTCTGTTGGCATTACCTATCACTTTCATCTACCATAGCTTTGTGCAGTGTTATCACGAGCTCAAGTTTAGATCGGCTAGATATAGTAGGAGCCTCTCGGCTGAGTTCCTGAATTAATATGTTGTGAATCAACCCTTGCTCACACTTGATTTGATTGAGAGTTGACACGACTTCTTATTCATGTGTTTCTTCCTGGGTGAGCCCTGCAGTGGCGTTGTCATCGTGTTGGTGGGGTGAACGATATTCTTTCCAGTTGAAGGATAAAGCAGTCTACTTACGGAGTAAGCAGGACGGGGACCACTCACACACCAATGACACCAAGAGTAAACTTTAGGACCTGGCTTTATTTGGTCTTGTCTCTGCCTTGGCTCTCGCAGGCCCGTTGTTGTGGGATGTTGTTAAGCACATTATTTGAACACTTGAAAGTAGAAAGACACCATTCTCCAAATGCTTTTCCATCTTAACGAATTCAGAAGAAGCTTGGAACTTACAGTGTTATTTTTGAGACTAACATTTTCATTTCTAAATGTTTTATAATTTCTCATATCAATGTCAGAAGTATCCTGGAAACATATGTCACATGTGGGAACTGTTTAACAAATACTTTAAAAAGTTGGCCCAAATTTAAACTGTATCATGGAGCTAGAGACAAGCAAAAATATTATTTGAAAAACTTTGCACACTTCTCTGTGCTCAGCTTAATTTTTGTGCCTGTTGCTTCCCTTATCTTAATAGTTTCGTGGAACCTGAAGTGTGTTTTCTCTTCCTCGTTAGGTCACTCACTTTACTGAAGTAACTTCCAAAGAGTATGTGATAACAGAGGGAGCTTGTGTTGCTTAGTGTTTTGTTGGGGGATACTAGAATCCATTGTTGTGACTTAGGCCATAAGAGTCCTAACATTCAGATAGCCAAGAATTTCTAACATAAAATGATAATAGAAATGGTTTGATATTCTCAGTGTTAGAACCCATAGGTCTCCTGTCCAGTTCTTTACTTTCCCTCCACACCGCAGGTGTAAATGATGGAAAGATATTTATTTAGCCGTTTGGCACAACAGTCGTACTTATGTGTCGTGTAGGTTGTCCCATTAAAGGAGAAATGTTACTGTCTTAGTTGAGTGTCACTAAGTCAACTTGAAGCCAGCTCTAGGCAGTGCAGATGCAATTATTTGGCCTGATTGCCCATCATGAATCACAGTTACACCAAACCTCTTCTTGTGAGGATATCAGATAGACCACATTACTCCATCTAGACTGCTAGTGTTAGATAGAGTAAAAGTGATGGCCATTTTGTGCTAAATTTTCATAACTATGAATGATAACTATTGAATTTTCAATAAATCTTAATAAAGAAATCATGTGAACGCACAGAAACATCAAAGACACTGATTCACCAATAATTTAGTTTGCATACTGTGATTATCGGGTGAAGGAAATGGGTTGGGGCCTGGATGTGCTTTTCAATCTAAAAATTGCCAGAAGTGTCTACTAAAGGAATATTAGCCATGACTTAACTTTTCCCTTACAGGTAGAAAAACCAAGGCAAGAGAGGATGTGCTAATTAAGGAGTTAGGGCTGAAACCTTTGTCTCCTGTGAGCAGGCTCAGCAGTTTCTTCTGCAGACACCCCTAGGTTTGGCAGAAACTGTCATAGGCCACACTTCTTTCTCGTTGCCATGATCAGGTAATAATAGCAAGACCGTTTCCTTTTCCCTAATTCCCTTTTCTGAATTCACATGATACTGGCCTTTAAAAAAAACCTCACCATTTCTTTCCCTCCACCTTCATTGGTGTGCTAACTTCACACACTAGATTGTTATTTATGTATTTTTGTTGAATTTTAACTGAACATATGGCATAGTTTTATTTATTTTTAAGTTTTGTGATTTATGCAAATCTTATGCAGATGATAGTTCATCTATATTATTAGTAAGAATATGGTAACCTTTAATTTTACTGGCGCTGTGATAGTTCATGTGGATATGTATCACCTCTCTAAGCAGCTTAGTACTGCTGGGAGCTGGAACCCTCGAGGGCACACACATTGCCATATCCTCACAGTGTGTGTTACAGTCAGGCTCATGTGTGGCAGAAACTGTTATGAAGAGACAAGGAGATGTCATGGCTGGATGTGCACATGGTTAGCCACACGTAGGAATCCACACAGGCTCTCTAAGTTGCTTCTAGGTAGCATGTGACAATGCTCAGCTTTTCACAGGGGCTGACTTTCATCAGGAAGCACCTTGGATGTTGCTAATGGTAGTTCAGCTACTGTTTATAAACAAGGAGATAAGGCGTGATAAACGGATTCATTCATAAGTGAGAAAATGCAACAGAGTTGGCTTATCCTGTAGGTTATTGTAGCATTTTAGGGACGGGTATTTTCTTGCAGTTTTCTCTGGGTATTACTGATTTTTGTTTTATTTATTTTTTTCATTTGTTTATTTTGCTTTTTTGGAGATAGGGTTTCTTGCTGTATACATAAGGCTGACCGCAAACTTGTGACAATCCTCCTGCCTCTGCTCCCAAGTGCTAGAATTACAGGTGCATGCCACAGCATTCAGCTGCTTTAAAAATAAACCCAGAACAGATGGTTCAGTGTTTAAGAGCACTCACTGCTCTTGCAGAAGACTGAAGTTTAGTTCCCAGCACCCATGTGGTGCCTCACAATTGTCTGAAACTCCAGTTCCAGAGGATTTGGCACCCTCTTCTGGTCTCTGTGAGGTTCTGCACACATGTAATAAACATATACTCACACAGGTGCACACACATGCACATAAATTTTTTAAATAACTCATTTTCAAAAATTGTCAGGGTGGTGTCTTCTTCTTAGATGTACTTTAGCATTCTTTCACAGCTTGGTCTTCATGGCACTAATGCTTTCATGAGGACCCACACCCACCCGGAGAAGTCAGAGACATCTTCAGCTAGAACACTGAGAAGGGGAGATACCCAAGTCTTTATTGTGAATTTACTGCATTTGAACATATGTGATCGGTCGCTCTTACACATATGATTTGTATTCCCTGAAAAAAGGGTTAAAAAGACTGAAAAAAACAAAATTAGGGAATATATGTGAAAGTGAGCATACAATTCAATAAATTCTCTTTTGTTGTTTTTGTTTGTTGTTGTTTTTCGAGACATAGTTTCTTCTTATAGCCCTGGCTGTTCTGGCCTCAAACTCACAGAGATCCTCCTGCTGCTTGAGTGCTTGGATTAAAGGTGCGCACTAACACGCCCAGTTCTTCTTCTTCTCCTTCTTCTTTTTCTTCTTCTGTTTTATTTGGTTTTGTTTTTTAATTATTATTACTTTTGTTGAGTTGCTTGTTCAAACACTTCCATTTGTCCTTGGGGTTAGTAGTTACATGTGATTGTACATTTGTAAATTTTTATTTAAAATGTTAAAATCTGTTCGTTCATAGTAACTGTTAGTATATCAAAGCAATCCTCTTTTTAAAAAGTACATGTAAGGCTGGGCGGTGGTGGCGCACGCCTTTAATCCCAGCACTCGGGAGGCAGAGGCAGGCGGATCTCTGTGAGTTCGAGACCAGCCTGGTCTACAGAGCTAGTTCCAGGACAGGCTCCAAAGCCACAGAGAAACCCTGTCTTGAAAAACCAAAACAAAAAAAAAAGTACATGTATTTATTTTACTGTGTGTAGTTTGCGTGTGTGTATGTGTGTTGGAGAGAGAGAGAGAGAAGAGTCTAGGTCAGAGAACAACTTACAGGTATCTGTTATCAGTGCCCACTGTGTGGTTTCTGGGGATTGAACTCAGTCTGCCTGGCTTGGCAGCAGTCACCTTCACCAGCTGAGCCATCTCCTCAGCCCTTTTAAATCTTTGAGCGCACATCTTGCCTGTGCTCTTGTGATCCTGTGGAGTGTAGATGTCGATATGTGGATAATTTTCTTAGTTGGTTGGATATTTTCTAGAAGCTTGTGTATCTTTTTTTTGTAGAAATGAAAATAAAGAACTTAAAACTCCTAGTTCTGCCATACAGCTAAACTTTGCAGCTTCAAACTTAACACACAGGGGTAGAGTATTCCCCTCTGGCCTGACATAGGTATGTATTCTTTATGTAGTAAAGCAGACCAACCAACCAGTCAAATCTGCAGTAATATCTACAGGCTCATAGGAAGCTAGAACTAAACAGATGCGGGAGGCCTTCTGGTCTACCTTGCCCCAAGGTCTACACCCTTTATCCCACCCAGATCTAGCAAGAACTGAAGTCCACTCCACTGGGCTGAGTTGGGAAAGGTCATACTTCTGTCAGGTCCGGCTAGGCAGCAGAAAGTTGATTCCAGACTGCTGATCTTTTTATCTACTCCTTCCTTCCCACCCCACTTTGTTTTGCAAAGTTAAAGGTAGGGAAGCTTTCTTTTAAAAATATTTCTTCTCTAGGGCCTAGAGAGATGACTCAATGGTTAAGAACACTGACTGCTCTTACCAGTGATCTGGCATCAATTTGGTGGCCCACAACCCAACTCTAGTTCCAGGGGATTGAATGCCCTCTTCTGGCCTCCAAGGTCACCAGCCCCACATACATATGATGCACACATACATACACACACTCACAAACATATATGTACATGCATACATACATACTTACATATTCTAAACTATATTTTTCTTTTTATGCTTTAGAGATTCCTTCCTCGCTTTTAGTTCTAATTAAGTCACTGTTTTCAGAGGCTTTAAACATCAGAAAGGCTTTGGGATTGTGCAATGCCTTAGGGAACTCAGATTTTTATTTTATTTTTGTTTGTTTGATATTTTTGATTTTATAAAATTGGATTATAAATATTTTAGACCTACCCCCCCTCTCTTTCTCTCTCTCAGCAAGGTCTTATTATGTAGCTCTGGCTATCCTGGAACTCACTGTATAGACCAGGCCAGCCTCAAATTCACAGAGATTGCCTGCCTCTGCCTTCCAGCTCCAGGCTGGTCTTGAACTAGTGACACTCTGGTGTCTTAAATTCCAAACATAAAGATTACAGGTACATGCTACCATACCCAGAGGGAACTCATACTTTTAAGGGATGTTTGACTTTGGTTTTCTTCTTTCTCATGCTCCCTCATCCTGTTCCCACACCCAGTGCTGGAAACCGACCTTACACATGCTCAGCAAACCCTCTTACGGCTGAGCCAGTCTCCTAAGCTTTCAGTCAAATTTCAGAAAAGCTCCTGTGTGTGTGAGTGTGTGTGTACATGCACGCATTCAGGCAGTTGGTTATTGTCATTGCCTTGTTTAGGACAGCCACAGCGAAGCAGGAAGCTTTCATGGGGAACTCTGGACAAGCTCAGTTGGTCAGGGAAAGCTGCATACACTGGTTTGTTCAGTGAGCATTCATACGGTGTTTGCTTCCTGCCTTTCTAGACTCCATCTGCACTTGTGGGAATGGGCATGACTATTCCCTTTCAGAGAGAACACTAATGCTCTACTGTCCCATTTGCTGTGGGAACCTTCCATAGACTGGTGAAGTATCACTAGATGACACTTACACATACACTTTGAGATTTCCCAATTCTCTCAGGCATTCCCAGGAAGCATTTAACTTTTTTCCTCCTACTGGGTATTGAATCTAGGACCTTAAGCTTGTTGGTCAAGCACACTACCACTGAGCTACACTTCCTAGGAGTGCACTTTAACTTTTGATCTTCCGAGCAGGCTTAATGGCCAGTTTAGGAAATGGGATGTGGTCATCTGCATTTATACTGCATTTTATTTTATTGTTTTTGAGACAGAGTCTTGCTTTGTAACCCAGGCTAGCCTCAACTGGATAACAATCCTGCTGCTTCAGCCTCCCGAATGCTGGGATTTACAGACATGCACTACATCCATTTCTTTTTTTTTTATTGATAATTATTGAGCTCTACATTTTTCTCTGCTCCCCTCCCTGCCTCTCCCCCCCCTTCAACCCTCCCCCAAGGTCCCCATGCTCCCAATTTACTCAGGAGATCTTGTCTTTTTCTACTTTCTACTTCCCATGCAGATTAGATCTATGTAAGTCTCTCTTAGTGTCCACATTGTTGTCTAAGTTCTCTGGGATTGTGGTTTGTAGGCTGGTTTTCTTTGCCTTATGTTTAAAAACCACCTATTAGTGAGTACATGTGATAATTGTCTTTCTGTGTCTGGGTTACCTCACTCAAAATGATGTTTCCTAGGTCCATCCATTTTCCTGCAAAATTCAAGCTATTGTTATTTTTTTTTCTGCTGTGTAGTACACCATTGTGTAAATGTACCACATTTTCCTTATCCATTCTTCGGTTGAGGGGCATTTAGGTTGTTTCCAGGTTCTTGCTATGACAAACAAAGCTGCTATGAACATAGTTGAGCACATGTCCTTGTGGCACGATTGAGCATCTTTTGGATATATACCTAAAAGTGGTATTGCTGGGTCTTGAGGAAGATTGTTTCCTAATTTTCTGAGAAATTGCCACACTGACATCCAAAGGGGTTGTACCAGCTTGCATTCCCACCAGCAGTGCAGAAGTGTTCCCTTTCCCCCACAACCTCTCCAGCATAAGTTGTCATCAGTGTTTTTGATCTTGGCCATTCTTACAGGTGTAAGATGGAATCTCAGTGTTGTTTTGATTTGCATTTCTCTGGCACTACGTCCATTTCTTATACTCAAATTTGATTTAGTAGCTCTGGTGGGAATTTAAAAATATCATCATGAATCCAATATTCCAAGTCAAAACATAAGCGACATTGGTGGGATCACCTGCAAAATCCGACTCTGTCATTCCGTCTGAGGGAGGACTCTGGTAGCCTCACTTATGCCCATTCCATTAAAGCTGGAACTCCCTGTTATTTTGCCATAGGGCGACTCCCTTTCTTAGACCTCAGTTATTGGTATTGCTGTTAATGCCATGACAGAGTAGAGGCATTCGTGTGCTGTGGATGTTAAAGTGCTCTATTTGTTTATAAGAAGGGATGTGCGTCTTAGTTAGGGTTTCTATTGCTGCACCAAACCCCCATGATCAAAAAGCAAGCTGGGGAGGAAAGGGTTTATTCAGCTCACACTTCCACACTGCTGTTCATCACCAAAGAAAGTCAGGACAGGAACTCAAGCAGCTCCTGGCGGCAGGAGCTGATGCAGAGGCCGTGGAGAAGTATTGCTCACTGGCTTGCTTCTCCAGGCTTGCTCAGCCTGCGTTCTTATAGAGCCTGTGACCACCAGCCCAGGGATGGCACCACCCACAGTGGACTGGGACCTCCCCAATTGATCATGAATTGAGAAAATGCCTTACAGCTGGATCTCACGGAGGCATTTCCTCAGCTGTGATGACTCCAGCTTGTGTCAAGTTGACACAAAACCAGCCAGTACAAGAAGCATAGTAACAGATTTTTTCGGTATACTGATGTTTGGTGAGTTAAGTGTACTTTTTTGTCTGTCATCCATACTTGGATTTGTCACTGTGATGAGAGTTGCTGTTTTCCTCCTTTCTGACCCAGTCAGCAGGGGAATTTTACTTCCATAGGGAAAAGTCATATTCCCAGTGTGAAATCCTGAATCCTGATGCAAGCCAATTGTTTACTTTATGGTCTTTCCAGCGATTCCTATGGCAGAACCATGCAGAAGGAATCGCTTTTAGTAAGTTTGGAAATCAAGAAACAGGAATCTTTCTTTTCAAAACTCTTCAGCCGGGCAGTGGGGGCGCACACCTTTAATCCCAGCACTCGGGAGGCAGAGACAGGTGAATCTCCGTGAGTTGAAGGCCAGCCTGGTCTACAAGATCTAGTTCCAAGACAGCTAAGACTGTTACACAGAGAAACCCTGTCTCGAAAAACCAAACAAAAGCCCTCTCCAGCTATCCTTGGTGTCTTGTATTTATGTATGAATTGCACAGTTGTGCCACTTTTTTCTTTTTAAATTTAATTTACTAATAATGGGGGGGACCCTTGGGAATCGGTTCCCTTTCCACTGTGAGATCTTGGCGTGGAACTCAGGTTGTCCAGCCCTCAAGGGAAGCACTTCTACATATGAAGCAGTCACATTGGCCCCATGTGTCATTTTCTCTTCATGAAAGACAACTGGGATTCTTATTTAAAAAAAAAAAAAAAAACAAAAACCTTTTTTTACAGTGTCTATCGAGCCTAGGATGGACTTGAACTTTCTGTGTAGTCCAGGCTGGTGTTGAACTCCGTCCTCACTCTTGACTCAGCCTCAGGAGTGTTAGGATTACAGGAATGCACTACCACATGCAGCTGCTGGTAGTGAAAATTTTGGCATGGTATGGATCTCATCAAATCTATAAATCAATTAAGATAATATTACTGTCTTAACAATACTAAATGTTCCAACCATGAACGTGGGCTGTCTTTCCATTTGTACCACGTGCTTCAACCATGAACGTGGGCTGTCTTTCCATTTGTACCACGTGCTTCAACCATGAACGTGGGCTGTCTTTCCATTTGTACCACGTGTTCCAACCATGAAAGTGGGCTGTCTTCCCATTCGCTTCTTAGGACAGAGAGTCCTACGTTTCTGTGCGCACTTCCTCGGTTTAATTTATTCATGTTTTTATTTCTTTGTTTTCTTGAGACAGGGTTTCTCTGTGTATCTCTGTTGTCCTGGAACTTGCTCTGTAGACCGGGCTAGCCTCTAGCTCAGAGATCTGCCTGCCTCTGCTGATGCTATTGTAAATGGAATTCCCACCCCCTCTTTTTTTTTTTTTTAAAGATAAGGGCTCACTGTGTGGCTGTGACTGGCCTGGAACTTACTAGGTTGACTAAGATGGCCTTGAACTCGTGGAGATCCACCTGCTTCTCCCTCTCAAATGCATGGCTTAAAGGTGTGTGCCATCACGCCCAGCTGGTACTGTTTTCTTGATTTTGTCTTCAGAGTGGTCATTGCTAGCATATGGTAATCCTGATGGTTATATCCTGGCCTTGCTGAATTCACCTCAGCAGCTCTCACAACTTCAAAAGGGTTCTTGGGGTTTTCTGTTATTGTCACAACATCTACAGTGAGATAGTTTACTTCTTTCTTTCCAACCCAGACACTTTCTAATTCTTTCTCTTGCCTAATTGCCCCTGTTGGGACTTCCAGTACAGTGTCAAATATAAGTGGCTAGTGCGACATCCTGTTCTTATTCCTGGTCCCAGAGGGAAGTTTCCAGTCTTTCACCATTAGTATAATGCCGGCAGTGGCTCTCTTCAGGCTGGGGAATTTTCCTTGTATTCCTAGATGTATGGTGTTTTATTTCGTGGTAGGGTATTAGTTCCTAACAATGTGTTTTCATGAACAGATGGGAAGGCTTTACGGCGAGTCGAGAAGCTGTCCTGCCTGTGTCAGGAAACAGATTTTGCTGATGAGAGTCTCTAAGTCCCTTACAAGGTACTAATCAAGTCGGAGACATAGAAGTGCTCACTGATAGCTTTTAAACGGCTCTTCAGCTGATGCACATTGAATTGTTTCTGAGTGTGTTCGGCTGCCTCTGCACTGACCCAGGTTCCTTTGAGTTTCTATTCACTCGCCTAAAGACAGAGACAGCTTGGGCATAGAAGACACAGGATGTTTTTACTAGTTGGTTCTTTTGAAGGCTTTTTTATTATCTGACCTTGGATTCTCAAAGTCAGACAAGCTGGGTACCTCAGTCACCCTGAAAGGTTGGTGGTAGTGAAATCTCTCTGTCCTCCCCTCCCCTTCCTTCCCTCCTTCCCTCCTTCCCTCTCTCTCTCTCTCTCTCTCTCTCTCTCTCTCTCTCTCTCTCTCTCTCTCTCTCCCTGTCTCCCTTCTCTTCATTCCTCTCTCCACCCTCCCGCCTTCCTGTACATTTTAGGGAGGCCTCCATAGAAAAGTTTGAAAATTGAGCTTCCTAGTGGAACTGAACCCTGTATCTTTCTGTAGTATATTTTTACAAAGGAAATATGTTGCTGAGTTCTACTTGGTGGTGGTGGGGGGGAGAAAGGTCTCAAAAAATAAGACTTAATAGTTAATCTGCCTCGGGAAGGGGGCATTACCATAGGGAAAAAAATTAAACTAAATATGGGTACAGATACCTGGAGAGTTTTTTTCTTTAATTCTTTTGTGTGTCCATAGTAGTAACATTTGTTTCTTGGGTGTTGTTTCCATATGCAATTGTGTATATACCGTCATCCCAACACTCCACAGACCAGGACAGAAGGATGCTTGAGGACAACCTGGTCACCATGGTCAGGCTTTGTCTCAAGTCATGAGAAATGTAGCCACTGTTTCGCCTCTGGGGTACACGGAGACGACTATCGGGGAGCTCTGCCTGGCACATACTGTCTGAGAAAACTTCGGACCTCGAAGAGCCCTCTTCCTGTTTGAGTCCGAGGGTCCTTCCTGGGGGCTGGAGAGACAATCAGTGGTTAAGAGTGTGCATTGCTCTTGCAGAGAACCCAAGCTGGCTTCTCAGCACCCACATCAGGGGGCTCACAACCACCTGTAACTCCAGCTCCGGAGGATCCGACACTGCCTTCTGGCTTCTCCAGGCACCTTCACTCACAAGCTCAGTCCCATCCCCATAATCATTTTTTACCTTAAAAAATCGATAAGGATCTCTTCGTTGGCTTGAGGCTCTTTTACATAAGCACGAAGTCTGGGCTTTGAAATGTAGTTCATCATCGTAAGTGCAGTCAGGGACAGAAGAGTGGGCTGTTATCTGTGAGTAACAGGTTCGAGTATTGGAAGACTATGTGTGGGGGTTCCACTGTGACAGACTTCTAATGGGTAGATCCCACAGGCATTTTTATGAGTAACACAGGTAATATGGTATTTGAACACTTAACATTTCTCTAATTTCATACTTATGCCCCAAGGCCTTTGGCTGATGACTATATTACTTTTTTTTTTTTTTTCTGAGACAGGGTTTTTCTGTGTTGCCCTGGCTGTCCTGGAACTTGCTTTGTAGACCAGGCTTAATAAATCTTACAAATGTGCTGAACAGATGTCACGGGATAGCAGACCTAATGGAGTTTTGAACCTGGATTTGGGTCACACTGGTGTGAAATCTATTTAGAAAAATGTTTGGTGGCAATGCTCTCAAAGAGAGCTGTACTTTGCCATGACTGGAGGATAAACGTATTCAGTACAATGCACAACAGTTCCTCATGAGACTAGTGGGATCCCCAATTCTGAGTTAGCAAATGCTGGAATAATGGTTACAATTCCTAGCATTTAGAGAGTAATGAAAATACAGCAACTTTTAAAAATAAAAATAATATACTGATGTTTTATTATTTTTGTTTAATAAGTATTCTGAAAACAAATCTCTGACCCTAGTTATTGTTCTAATAAAATTTGTTTAGAGAAAAGGTTGTAGCCAAAAGTCTTAGGACTATATCTTTTGGGGGCTGGAGAAATGGCCGCAGTTAAGAACACTGGTTGCTCTTCCAGAGGACCTGGGTTTGAGTCTCAGCACCCATATGGCAGCTCACAGCTGTCTGTAACTCTAGTTCCAGGGTCTCCAACACCCTCTTCTGAGGACTGCACACATGTAGTACACAGACACACATGTAGACAAAACACCCATACACATAAGAAAACTAAATAAATATTAGAAATATATCTTTTGGGTTGCAGTTCAGCCCTGTAGTAGAGTACAACAGAATGCCTGCCGACTGTGCACAAGCTGCTCAGTTAGGTCTCTGTCTTCCTGGTTTTGTTTTAGAAACAGGGTCTCAAATCCAAGATTATATGTAGCTCACCCAGTCTGTCCTTGCGTCTGAAATCCTCTTGCTTTAGCCTCCCAAGTGTGAGATTTCAAGCAAGTACTACTTATGCTGTGTGCATGTGTGTGTGTGTGTGTGTGTGTGTGTGTGTGTGTGTGTGTGTGTGTAATGATGATATCTGTATCCCTATATTTATAAACTAATTTGTTCCAAGGAAGCACAGAAGTTACCCAAGGTTATAGATACACCTATAAGTTTATAGATGTTGCTATAAGAACTTAGTGCAGCCGCCTGACTGAGTGTGCTGATTCTGGTGTCTCCCCTTCTGTCCCTCAGGGTCTAGCATCAGGACTGGTATAATCCTGGTCCATGAGGCATCTTTCTTCTCTTCTAGCTTCTTCACCTCTTGGATTCTACTGCTTGATTCTCTTTCCACTTTTCCTGTTCAGGGTCTTTAGTGGTATCAACTTGGCTTTACCATTATCTAGGTTGGGGAAGAGGTTTTCCACAGCCAGGCCCCTGGTGAGAGGAAGTGGGGATGAGAAAGTCACCATGGATAGTTTCTTTACAAGGATGTGTCATAAGCACTATAATATGGCCCCTGGAGACACTGAGCAGGACTGTACCCTGGCCACCGAGCTGATGATGTGAGATCACTGGACAAGATGAGCAGGAAGTAGCAAGTTACTTAGATGTCATAACAGTTGACCTGGCTGCCATCCTCGAGACTAGAAAGTGGGTTTTACTCAAATCTCTTAATTGCTCTCCTTATCCAGTTAAGAAGAATGAATCATTCTGTGGGCAGAAGGTGTGGCTGGTTGGTATCTGTGTCTAGAGGTGCGAGTGTGCTTGAATTGAAGCTGGGGTATGTTTAGTTAATTACTAAATAAGCAGACTTCAGATTGCTCCAAATAAAGGAACATACGCTTTAATTGGCCTCCTCACCTTTGCCCCACCTGTTAGCACATCTCAGCCTTGGAAAAGCTCTGTGAAATTGGTACCAGCGACACCCGAGGATGATTTTATATCTGCCTGCACCAGGATCAGCAGCAACCTCAACCAATTGACTCCTGGCATCCTGGGCAAGGGGAACTTGGGCTGTGAATCTTTACAGTTGCTCAGTGTGCAGTTCTTTTAGTGTTTGCCAGCATCATCATCGCCACCATCATTATCACCATCATCATCATCTTTATATGTCGTTACGTAGTCTAACTTTTTGAATCCTGTTTTCTTTTTTTTAAATCTAATTTGGAAACTTAATAAGCAATTCCTGCCAAACCTGCCCTTAAAGCAACATTTTTCTATAGTACTTGATTAAATTATTGGGCAAAAATAATTAGAATTTTTTTCTCTTAATGCCATGGAGAGTTTGGTAGAAGAAATGAGTGCTGTCCAACTTTTTAAAAAAGATTTCCCTTAACATTAGTTTGTTATTTATTTATTAGTTTATCTTTGTGTTTGGGGCATTGTGGGACTGTTTCCATCTTAAGGAAACCATTTTGAATGTGAGTGTAATTGGTAATCAAATTTATTTTTCCTGAATAGCACTGTGTGAACTTGTTCAGTAATTAAAAATACATAGACTCTCTAGGTCTTTGGGTTAAAGCAGAAATCTATCGTTTTTTGTTTTGTTTTGTTTTGGTTTTTTTTTGTCCGTGTCATGTAGCAATCATTCTTTGCTTCTAAGGTCCCGAATTGATGGTGTTGGTGTTAATGCACCAAAGGACTTGTGACTTCGATTTGTGTTACCCTTCATTTTAGAATGCCATTGACTGGAAATCCCCAAAGAAGCCATTAGGCCTTGTTTTTAACTTGAAAGTAAAGACTAGATCTACTTCTGTGAAGTTTGAGTAATAAGAATTTTAAAAAAAACAAACAAACTGTAATCTACATGTTATAGATTATGCTCTATTTGAATTATATATGTAAAGGTAGAGTGCGTGTCTGTTTTGCACTATAGTGTTTTATTTATTTGACCATCTGTATCATGATTGTTTAGTTTATGCTTAAAAATAATAAGCATTTCATTCTTTATACCTTAATTTTGATTTTGGATTAAGTATAATTTTGGTCCATGAGCAAATCACCCTGCCATCCTGAATAAAACCAACACCTCTCTCTTTAGTTCAGAATAGCTTGAATTTTGGTGCCCATTTTTGTTATTTTCGAAAATTCTGTCAAAGTAAAACCTTACAGTAAAGGTAGCCTTATGTGGAAAGCCTTATTGCAAAGATGTTGGAGAACTTAAAGTATTTTTTCTAGAATTCAGACTTGGGTATTTGGGGGCATATAAAAAACATTTGGCTATTGTGGGCTATAGCCATGAATGTCTCTACAGTTTGATAACTGTATTTTTGTTGAGTACGTTGTTCCTGGTTTTCTAGTTGGCATGGTTATATGATAAAGTCCATTAGTGGATGAATTGCTCTGCGTATGTGTGTGGGGGAGAGAGAGAGACTGACTTGCCTTAAAATAGAGCCTCGTATGGTCGCATAGACTTTCCTGTGACTCATATTTCTGTGTGCGTCATGAGTCAGCCGTGACAGAATCCATGCATGCAAGAAAGAATCACTTGTCTTACTGTGGATAATCTAAACCTGGGTTAAAAAGTATCTCACCATGTAAAGATGTTACAGAAGAGGCAGCATGGCTGTGCTTTGGGCTTTTATTCTTAAAAGACAAACACAGGGTCAAGAAAATGAAAGGAAGCATTGGTTTTAACCATTGTTTTCATTGATCCTTTTCTCAATGGCGGTGGTTATGCAAAAGTACTTGCTGTTCTCACACTGCTGGCAGTCACCAGTAATGGCCACTGCAGGTATCACAGGGGTCAGATGTGCTGTGTCAACCAGTGTAGAAGATAACACAGAGGATGAGGAGTATATTATAGTTTGGAATTTAAGATCTTTACATATGGTGAAGTCTTAGAGAAGTGATGGTTCATGGCCGTAGCTTTTATCAGCCAATAAAAAATGTCCTTAAGTCAGCTCAGTCTGTGTGATATCATCTTGTTTTCTATCTTCTTACAGATGTAGTAAAGTGTGTGATCTTGTGGGTCACAGCTTTTCTTGGCTGTGTTACATATGTATTTATGTGAGACTTTTGATAGTTCTTCTAAATAACTCATGGTTGAAACCTTTGGCCTCTTCAGTCCTTAAGGAGATAATATTTTATTAACCATTGACTTTGTTATGATGTAAACATGTTGTATGCACATCTGCAAAACAAAATTTGTACAGCTGGAACATCTGAAGAATTAATAAATCTTGACTTTGAGACCCAGCCCTTGTTTGATATGAAATGCACATTACTCTGTTGTGCTGACTTAATTACTTCTGTGTCCCTTCTTGATTGACTCAATCTTCTGAGCCAATGCTTCATTTTGCACCAAAGGACTGGTGGATAAAGCATAGCCTCCCCCATGGCCTTGCACAGGTAAAATGAGTACCCTGCAGCTGAGCTACGTCCCCAAAAGTTGTCTCCTGGCAATGGTAGTGCCTTGTTGCTGGGTGTCCATGACCCGTTGTGTGGTTCCTCTGACTGATGGGTATTTCCTTTTCACTACTCCTCTCTCTGTGGTAAGAGCATGGTCAATGTTAGAGTCCAGTTAAGAATAATGACTACTCATAGGCACGGAGTGTGTGTGAACTTGAACAGAAGTCCTGCTAATTATACTTCCCAGTGTTGCTGGTGTTCAGTCTGTTCTGGTGGCTGAAAGAGCTTTCAGTTCTAACGAGTGAGCCACGTCACTCCTCTGTCTGCACCTCTATCCTCCCTACACCATCACTGCAAACCCCCACCAGAACACCTTGCACAAGCTCCCACCATCATGGCAGAAAGATCCACCAGAGCACAGGCCCGTGATGTCAGAGGCTGCACTTGCCTCAGCTGGCGCAGTGGTTGCTGGCAGTGGGCTTCATTGTGACTTCAGAGGGGCAGAGAAATACCACCCTGCAAATCTCTGAGGCAACAGGGCCCAGCAACCATCTAGGGGCTGCCTGCCTGAGATTTTTTTTTTTTACAAGTCTGCTTATGTACCAGAAGAGGTTTCCTGCCATTCGTTGTTGTTAGAGTGGTTGCTTCAAGGGTTCGACATAAATGCTAACAACAGTGGGGAATCACAAGGAAATTGTGCTAATTGCATTGAAGACAGGAGCGCATGCGGCAGGTAAGGCTCGTGCGCTGTTAATTACAGTGATGGATTCTCAGCCACAAGGTTTGCTTCTTGTCTGAGCTTTTTTTCCTTTGGGGTTTATTTTTGGAACTAATCAGGTTTTTGTTTTTCTTTTAAGGGAAAAATAATAGCAGGTGTCAGACTGAACACTATATGACTGGATTATTTTTCTCCAACTTAAGAAGAGTAAGCTCGAGGTGCATGGTTGAGGATCATGACCATAGAAGATCACTTTCATTTCTGTTTTCTGCTTTTGCAAAAGTAGGGGAGGGGAGAATTTCCAAGGATCGCCCCTCCCCATCTTTTATTCATGTCTCAGGGAGACAAGGTGTTAGATGTACAGAGGCAGTACCAACCCTGTCCTCTATGAATCTTTCTCAGGGTCTGTTAGAGTGCATCTTTTGTGTTCCCCCTGTGGATACAGGGGAGTCCTGATTAATATTTGTCCAGAAATGTGTTTTGGCACCAGACAAGAGCTATGCAGCCTTTCCAAAGCCGAGGAATGTGCACATGTGTGGGTGGTCCTCCCATCTGCTGAAAATGTTGGAGCAAGCCTTTCTGCCTTGCCCAGTCTTGAATTTGTGGAGTTCAAGTGTGATCTTGAGCCGGTGGGTTCCTAAGAGAGAAGAAGTCTTGAGCTAGACTGGCCCTAGACAGCAGAGTTCCTAATGGCATTTTCTAGAAGAGCAGGCCAGGATGCCTTACAGTCCAGTTGATTTTTGAAATATACAGAGACAGTATAGTTTGCATATTAGACATGAAAGAAAATAGGGAAACAAACATGTCGCCATCAATAGGTGTCATCTCTATTCTCACCTCATTTCCCTCTGTATGAGGCTCTCACCACACACACACTCCCTGGAACTGGGGACAGAGACCAGTGAGATGAAAGATAGAAAGTTAAGTGGCTGTTACGCTCCCAGAAAACAGCCCTCTCGTTGGGAAGCTGGAGAAGTGGTTCTCAGATTCACTCAGTGATAGACACTTAAGGATTGGTGATACTTGTTGGGTTGGTGAGCTAAAGCAAGAGAAAGGGGCTTATTTTGTGCACTTGGGTGAGCAAGTGCAGGCAGGGGAGAGAACCACCGAGGGATGCCAGCCAGGGGAATGACGTGACATGTCAGATCTGTGCTTAGGAAGCACACTGGCAGCTGTATTCAGACAGAGACTGAGACACTTGTGGTCCATTATCCAGCAAGGAAAATGGTGAGTGAATTCAGTAGCAAGGGTGAGAGACACAGAGCAGGGACAGCTTTCTGTGGAAAATAGTTCTGCCGTAGATGGTGACTTGTACAGAGTTCTGATGGCGACATCTTCCAGGTTGGTGGCTCTGCCTGGAGTCCTGAGGAGATCCCTGTCCAAAGTCATCCAGATGTCAGGATGGGAAATCCTTGGTTTGACCATAGAAAAAGAAACTAGTTTGGAAAAGAATATTGGAAAAAAATCTTTCTGAGTACTGAGGGAAAAAAGGATGTTACCTGCGAATGGTCCCTAAAAGCCACCAAATGGACAGTGAGAAAAAGGGCCCAAAATGAGGTATTAATGTGGGTGTCAACCATTTCTATGGGCTGTGGGAATAAGCAGCCACCGAATTCAGTGACAAGGAGCCAACGGGACTTTGGGACATGCCATTCAGAGGCTTCAGGGCCAGTGAAAGATATGAGTATTTTTTCTTATTTTTTTTGTTTTGTTTTTCTTTTTCTTTTTCGAGACATAGTTTCTCTGTGTAGCTTTAGAACTTCTCCTGGAACTTGCTCTGTAGATCAGGCTGGCCTTGAACTCACATAGATCCACCTGCCTCTGCCTCCCCAGTGCTGGGATTAAAGGTGTGCGCCACCACCGCCCCGCTGATATGTTTTCATGAACCAGGACATGAAGAGGGTGGACATGGCAGCAGCGACATTGCCTCTGACCGTAGGAACTCTCCAGTCATTGATTTACAGATCTGCACACACACACACACACACACACACACAACGCTGAGCATTTAGAGGTGAGAACGTTCAGGAGTTGGTTGTCTTACCCCACTATGGATTTTGGGGATTAAATTTAAGTCATCAGCCTTGGGTGACAATGGGTGTTTTACCCATTTACCTGGCCCATCATTGCTTTTAGATATCTGTATTTGGATGTCCTGGAAGTTAATTATTCGTTAAAATAGGATTCATAGAAATGAACCAAAAAGTCTCAGCAGGCACATGTGTATAAGCAAATGTGTGTGTATATGCATGCTGAAAGCCCAAAGTTGATGTCACATGTCTCCCCTGCTGCCCTTCACCTTGTATTTTGAGGCAGGGTCTCTCACTGAATCCCAAGCTTGCACTTCCTGCTAATCTGGCTAACCATGTTGCAGCAGGATTCCCTCTCCCTGCTCCTGCTGCCCTGGGATCACAGGTGGTCTCTGCATGGCAAGCCCTGCACCCACCGAGCCTTCTCTCCAGCCCCTCCTACTATTTGTATAACTTTGACTGTCACACCGGTTCTCAGGAGGGGCACACGAGTTGTGTCGTCTGTGATTCCCTATGGTCCATTCCACCCCACTCCTGTCAACATTGGATTTTGCCTCATTAAATTATTTTCCCTAATATAACTAGTGAACGAGGATTTCCTGTGAAGAATTATAAATCTTTGTTACTGACGAGCAGGCCTTATTCTTAGTTCTAGCTGACCAGATCAAGGGTCATGTATTGGACTGAAAGTTTTGGAATTGAAAGGAAAATGACTTATACTGTCTGAGCATCGCTGTGGGGTAACTGTTCCTACACTTGCATAAAATGCTTAATTCGTCTCTCTGGGTCTGCTTTTTAACCAAAAGAGTCTGATAAGGTTGTTCCCTCTACTGATTCTGGCCTCCGTTCATATCTCCCAGTCTGCACTGGGTCCACGTAAAACCTTTATTGGTATTTGTGTTTGTTTTGTTATTGTTGTTTTTGTTTGTGTGTTCCTATTGAGACGATGTCTCAGTATCTCCCAAACTGGCATCAACTCACTATGCAGCTGAACTTCCATTCCTCCAGAGTGTTGGGATTACTGACATGAGCCACCATGCTGAGCTTTTGTGGGGATTTTTCATTTATCTGTTTTTGTTTTACGTATAGCCCAGACTGACCCGGAACTCTTCGTTTTCTGCCTCAGTCACCTGTGTGTTGGGATTCTAGGCATGAACCTGTCTGCCCAGTTTTGGCTAAAACCTTTGGTATGGTTAGAAAGATATTATTAACAGGACAGTTAGGATGCTAGGAATTATATTCATTAAGAAAATATAAAATTGGCTAAGTGGTGGTGGCAGCACATACCTTTAATCCCAGCACTCAGGAGGCAGAGGCAGGTGGATCTCTGTGAGTTCAAGTCCAGCCCAGTCTACACAGTGAGTTCCAGAATAGTCATAGCTACATAAGAAACCCTATCTCAAAAAACCAAAAAGAGAAACACACACAGAGACAGAGAGAGACAGAGAGAGAATATAAAAATCAGGTATGGTGACAGATGTCTGGAGTCCAAGTGTGCAGGAAGCCCAGACAAGATTGTCACAAGTTTGAGGCTCTCCTCTGCCAGAGAGACATAGCAAGACTGTCTTAAAATAAAAGAAAAAGAGGTCAAGGATTATAGTACCCTCTTCTAATCCCAACATTTGAGAAAGCTAAGGCAGGAAATTGAAATAGGTTATACTAGGCTATATAACCAGATTGTATATGTGTGTATATACATACATATGTACATACATGTATGAAAAAATCAAAAAGGAAGAGGGAGAAAGAGGAGGCAATTAAGGAAATAAACAAGCTAGGCCCAGAGCACAACAAGCCTGTACTCCCAGTACTCAGGAGGTAAAAGGATTATAAATTTGAGGCTAGCATCTGCTTTTTAAAAAAAAAAATACTTATTTTTACTTCATGTGCACTGGTGTTTTGCTTGCCTGTCTGTGTGAGGTCTTCGGGTCCCCTGGAACGGTAGTTACAGACAGTTGTGAGCTGCCACGTGGGTGCTGGGAATTGAACCTGGGCCCTCTGGAAGAGCAACCAACTAGTGCTCTTAATCTCTGAGCCATCTCTCCAGCCCCTGGCATTTTAAAACTAGAAGACATTGCAGGTACTCCTAAGGAAGAAAGTCAGCGTCATCTGTAATTCTGTGCCTCCACGCCAACCCTGCGGTTCAGTTAACTGTTCCTCTGGCCTCAGTGTAAACCCTCCCTTCCCAGGGGACTTGGGGACTGCTGTAATAGGATGTAGTCATTAGATGCTCTCTTTTCCCACTGGTCCTCCCTTACCTGTTACCACATTGGAGCCATAAATGTTTCTTCAGAGCAATGACCTTATGATCTGATTAATTACTGTATTCCTAACATATAACCCAGAGGCCAGCAGGTCATGAAACTCAATAAATGTTGAATATCGTGTGAACCTACACAATTATTTTTAACATTTTAGTCTGTTTCCTCCAGGGCCTTTTCTGAGTATATGTATAAAGGTGTTTTTCCTTCTCAAATAAAGTCAGTGTTTCTACTCTTGTTTATTTTTTATTCAAGTTAAGTCACTTTGGGGTAGTAGCCAGGCATTTTATAGTGATCTATTTGCACTTACAAAATAGCTTGTGTGGGCAATGGCGAGCCTAGGTTAAGAGAGCAGTGTGGGACACAGAATACTGAAAGAAGCTGCCAAGTTCATTTTTCAAAAACTTCCAGTGGCCGAGTGTTTCGCCATTACCAGACGGGTCTTATAAAGGAAAAGGGTTAGTCCACTATCATGGCAGGGAGCATGGCAGCATGCAGGCAGACATGGTGCTGGAGAAGTAGCTGAGATTTCTACATCCTGATCCATAGGCAGCAGGAAAAGAGAAACTTCTGGGTTTGGAATGGGCTTTTGAGACCTCAAAGCCCATCCTCAGTGATACGCTTCCTCCAATCCTTTCAAATAACAATTTGAGCCTGTGGGGGCCATTTTCATTCAAACCACCACACCAAGGGAAATGGGTCAGTTGGTAAAGCACTTGCCTTGCCAACATGAGGGCCTGGGCTTGAGCATCGTAACCCATGTAAAAAGCTGGGCACGTTTGTAATCTCAGTCATGGTGAGATGGAATGTCGAGGTGCCCTCTGACTAGATAGCCTAATCTCCTTGGCAAAATCCCAGACCAGTGAAAGACTCTGCCTCAAACAAAAATGCAGGTCCTCCTGATGAAAGGCGTTCAGAGTTGTCCCCGGATAATGTGCACGCACACGTGAGAACACACACACACACACACACACACACGAGAGAATCAAATGGATCAGACATTGAGAAGGCCAGATGGTCTCACTGTGGACAGTGGTCCCCTCTGAACCTGGGTCTCTGGGGTGTCCTAGGAGGCTGCAGAGGAAGTGATATGCGGCCTCTGTATGCTGCTCTCACAAGATGTTGCTTAGCTAATGCTACAAGGTAAGTATTATTGACTCCCTTTGGGTTGTGTGTGTGTGTGTGTGTGCGTCTGCATGTGAGTGTGTGTGCCTTGTTCTGCTTGTTTGTGTGATGTTGGAAATAAGGCCTTGCACATGTCAGACTGCTCTGCACGACCAGACTACGTTCCCAAAATCCTCCCTGAAAATATCTCAGTAAATCAACCTTTTCAAGGTCACTAATTCTTCTGCCTTGGCTGAGAACAGCTCCTGGTAGAGCAGGAGTCCCTGGGCACCAGAAGTGTTGGTTCTATGATGAGGGTTGCTGGTTTTATCAAAATAATTCTGGGGTTTAATCCCCATGCACACAGAGTGTCATTCATTTCCTCTCTGCTCTCCGCCACCTTTATTCTGCTGAAGCTGTATTCTTTGAACATGAAATCGATGAGTGCTCTTTTTAATCAGGGGTGAAAGTTCAAGTTGTCTTGAGTACTGAGGGCGAAGGCCAGGCTTTCCACCCTTAACATAGTAAACCTTACACTCAAGTGCATCACCTTGGGTCTGGCTTTTTGCAAGGATATTAAGAAACCCTATTTGAACTCTTGTCTGACCTCCTGAGAAACAGCAACCCCTGAGAACTTCCAGGGGCCTATCAGGAACAATGAGACACAGTGTGAACAGCTAAATCTGCCATGGTTTTTTCGTTTAAAAACCAAGCCGGCACATAGAGGGGCATTCCACTAAAAGTGGTGTGGCTACAATGGGGTGTATGTCATTTACACTCAGAGGGTGGTCCTCTGTGGTGGGACTCAACTCTGCTTCAAGAGGCCAGTATGTTATTCCTAATAATCATTAGCCGTAACATCTGATCCAGAGGACAGAGAGGATGGAGGGAGGAACTGAAGTATTATGTAGACGAGTCTTGTTTAGTCACAGGCAGCTTCCTGTGGTGTGGTTTTAATTTTTTAATAACTGCTCTTCATTTATAGAGATCCTGTGGCTGGGTGATTATCGGCGGAGCCACCCTAAGCTTTGTCTAATGGTTTTTAAATGCGCATTTGCACGTGTACTTACAAGTGGCTGAGGTGGTGAAGTGTATGCTATGTGTTTTAACTATAATTTTAAAACCCCACACATTCGCAGTGATTCATTACCGCGCCTCCCCAGATGAAAGGGAAGCATTTATTAAAACTCCCTTCATTAGATTTTAAAATTGAATAGAATTGTTACAACTGCTTAGATAGGAATCTATAAAACTCAGAGTAAGCATTTTCTTCCAGTCTCAACCCAGTAGTCATTCACCAGTGCTATTTTGTTGTATAATGTTTCTGGATCTTTTTAAATTATTATTTTAAGACAAGGTCTTATGTCACTCAGGCTGGCCTTGAATTTGCTGTGCAGTTAAGGATGACCTTGAATGTGTGACTTTCTGTTTCCACCTCCCAGGTGCTGGCATTAATGATGTGAGCTACCGCGCCTGGTTTACGCCGAGCTGGGGATCAAACCCAGAGCTTCCAACGTGCTCTACCAACTGAACCACATCCCTAGACCTCAGGCTTTTCTAAGTAATGGCATGTAATGGCATGTGTGTGAGCACTTCTAGGTCTGGAAATAAATGACAGTGGTTGAAATGTAAAAGCAACCCAAGTGACTGGGTAAACAATGTACACATAGAAAACGGAATACTGAAATAGAATGCCTTAGAATAGAAAGCAAGTCTGATGTATGCTACGAGGGAGATCAGTCTTCGTCATGCTAAGTGAAGTAAGCCATATGTAAAAGGACAAAGGCTGTGTGCTTTTACCTACACCAGGGAGCACAGCGAGCAGAGTTGCTGTTTGAAATGATGAAAATGCTTTGGATGTGATTTGTTCTACACAGCACTGAGGATGTGCTCACTCATTTCTTCACCTAAAAAAAAAAATGATTAAAGTAGCGCAAGCAAGGTGGCTCGGTGCACAGGCACTTACCATGTCAGCCTGACGAGGTGAGTTCCATCTCCAGAGCCCACACAGAGGTGAAGAGAACCAGCCCTGCTAAACTGTCCTCTGACCTCACATGCATACTGTGGCATGCATCACACACACACACACACGCTTCTTTAAAGGGTTAAATTGGCGCATTTGTGTCACATATGCTTTACCACAATAGTAAAGCAGAGTGACTGTGTAACATTCTGTTTTACATGAACTCTAAAGGGCTCTATGGCAGAGTGCTCCTTTAGCACGTGCGAGGCCCCGAGTCTGATCACTAGCATCATGAAGAGAAAAGCAGAGAGGGGGAGGAAGAGCAGGAGATTGATAGATACACATGATGCAAAATATTTTTAAATGTAGTTCTATCTGACAGCTTGAAGTTCGCATTAGTCACTTCGGGCTAAGTTAAACAGCATAACGAACATCCCCAGCTCCCAAAGCATCAGAGCCATGAAGATCTATTTTTTCCTGACACTGCCTGTGTTTCTCGGGCTGGCCGTGACTCTGCCACATCCTCTTTGTCAGGGATGCGGGATGAAGGCATCGCCCTCATCTGGAAAGCTGCCGTGTTGGTGTTGGAAGAAGCTGAAAACTTCTGCTTGGAAGCATCGACCTCTTTTTTCCCTTTAATTTAAAAGGTGAATGATCCAAATTGGTACAATTGGGGTGAGGAAATAGAATCCTTCAGCAGAAAGGAGCAATGGCTGCTGAGAGGCAATAATACCATCACTGTCGTGTTGTAACCAGAAACATTACATTTGTCAGTGGTCATGGAGAAAGAGAAGTATCTTTGCATGTCAGACTTTGCCATGAAGCCAGTGCAAGATTTTGATGGGACAAGAGTCGTAAGCCTGCCGTGAGGCTGAAATTCAGGACCAGAGAAAGGTACTTGAATGTAAAGGGCACAACAGGATAAAGCGACAGTATGAATTACAAAGCACTTTGGGGTTGGGCCTCTGTCACCATTAATGAGAATTTAAAGATCTAACAAATAGCTTGCTTGCTCATTTGTTTATTTATTTTGAGGCAGGGTCTCATGTAGCCAAGCGTGGGCTCGCTCTTTCTTTTCTTTCTTTCTTTCTTTCTTTCTTTTTCTTTTTTTTTTTTTTTTTTTTTTTTTTTTTTTTTTTTTTTTTTTTTTTTTTTTTTTTTTTTTTTTTTTTTTTGAGACAGGGTTTCTCTAACAGCCCTAGCTGTCCTGGAACTTGCTCTGTAACCAAGACTGGCCTTGAACTCACAGAGATCCACCTGCCTCTGCCTCCTGAGTTGGGATTAAAGGCATGTGCTACCACCGTCTGGTGTACTTGAGATTTCTGTGAGTTTGAGGTCAGCCTGGTCTACAGAGTGAGTTCCAAGACAGTAAGGACTGTCCCACAAAGAAACCCTGTCTTGAACAAAAAAAAACCAAAAACAACAGCAACAACAACAAAATACAACAGGTAAATGTGGAAACAATCAAAACTGGAATTGGAAACCACTAGGTTGGGCACATGTAAAGAGAGAATTAGTAAGTAGGAAGGTAAAGCTGAGGGAAGACAGTTGGTGACCCGACTTATCTTGGCACTTGAGAAGAATTCCCAGAAGGAAGGAAAAAAGAAGGCAGTAACTGAAGATAAAATAGTTAAGATGTTTTTGAAGAAGGATACAAATTATCGGTTAAAAATACTGAATGCGAGGTAGATTATCACAAGAAAAGGAGAAGAAAACCATATTTAGGACAGTGAGATACAGGCGGCTGTCTAAAGGCTTTGTAAAACAGAACTCTGACTGTGAACCGCCAGCCTGAAAAGGGTCAAAATCCAAAGTGCGGTTTCTGCTGAACTCACATCACTTTGCCACAGTGGGAAATTTGGAAAATTCCAAGCTAAGCCATCATATAGCGAGGATGGTTTATAAAAGAGAAGAGAATCTGAAACCCCACTTTTGTATTGCTAACCTACCAAGAGTGTGTTCACTCAGTTATGACAGCACAGGCCTATGATCTCAGCATTTGGGAGGCTGAGGCAGGAGGCTTGCCGAGTTTTCAGGCCAGCCTGAGTTATATACTGACTACCAGGTCTGCCAGACACTGCCTCAAATCCTCTGATATCCCACAAAAAAGGAGTATACACAGTAAAAATATTTTCATATGATTGAGGACTAAGTGCTAACCAAGCAACAGACATTTACTGCAAGGACTTCTGAAAATTGCTTAGAGGGGAAGAAAAAGACGAATTGAGAGAGCGGGAGAGAGAAAGAGAAGAGACAGTGGTAAACATGGTTGACGCCTTTGAATGCAATCATCACAGTAACAGTGTTTGTGTGTGTTTAGAGGCAACTTGACAGTTATGGTCCTAGTCCACCAAAGGATGCGAGAGCAAGGAGGAGGCTACAATACTGGTTAGATTCAGACTTTGCTAAAGAAATCTAAGATTAAATGGTTTAAATTAAGTACTATCTCAGGAAGACTAAAAATAGAATATAATTCCTTACCAGAAGAATAATAAAATAAAGGCCTGCTTGCCACCAGGGACCCTGGAGCCACTGTGAAGGGCCCTTGTAGAACAAAGAGAAGACAACATGGGTTAACTAGGGACAGTATATATGTGCACAGCCTTATCATTTCTGTGATCTCCGTGTCATGGCAGCTTGATTGTATCCCTATCCTAGGGTTGTGGTGACCCTATCTCATTCAAGTAGCCTTAGTGTCATGGCCTTATGGTCATAATATACCTTTATAGTCATAAGATATATGCTATCATAATAGGGGGACAAAGAGCCTAGAACTGTACATAAGGCCCACTGAGCTCACAACCAGGTCTTTATGTATTGATTCGCTGAGCCTGAGTCAGTGCAGTTAAAGCTGCTTCATGGCAAAGCACTCTAGTGTCCTGTTTCCCTGTCTGGGAATCCCACTACCCTACCACACGTGGCACAGACCCAGATATCCTTCATCAAACAAGCTCCTCCCTACCACAGAGACCATTACCAAAAGCCCCAACTGGTCAACATGCAGAACAGTCGGCTGTGGGGTGCCAGCCCCACTGGGTACATCTCCAACACAACCCTACCTCTAAGGCTTAAGGACGGTCATAGAGAAGGGGGTGGAAAAATCGTAAAAGCCAGAGGACCAGGGTATCTGTTTTGAGATTTGTTTCCTATATAGGAAAGAGAAGCGGCATTCATGAAATCTCAACAATATGGTCCCCTAACAGAGGCCTGAACAATGATTTCACCTATTGACACGCCAACAGGGATGGGAGGGGATCTCACAAAGCCCCTCCCCTCGATGAAGAGTGGCAGGCAATTACTAACTGCTGAGTGGGGAGAATCCGTCTTCCCTGGGGATGAGCCGTCTAACAGTTACCCATTATGCCAAGTGGTGAGTCCTCAACACATATACATAGGAACAACACAAAATGGACTCAGCCAGTTGTATTTATGCATTTATAAATATGTATCCATGTTGTGCCGGCTAGTTGTTTGTCAACTTGACACAAGCTAGATTTTCTGAAAGGAGGGAACCACGATTGAGAAAATGCCTCCATTAAGATCTGGCTAGAGAACATTTTCTCAATTAGTGATTGATTGAGGAGGGTCCAGACCATTGTGGCTGGTGCCATCCCTGGGCTGGGGATCCTGGGTCCTATAAGAAAACAGACTGAGCAAGCCAAGGGAAGCAAGCCTGTAAGCAGCCCTCCTCCATGGCCTCTGAATCAACTCCTGCCTCCTGGTTTCTGCCCTGTTTGACTTCCTGTCCTGCCTCCCTTCAGTCACAAGCAGTGGCGTGGAAGTGTAAGCCGAATAAGCCCTTCTCTCCCCAAGTTATTTTGGTCATGGTGTTTCTTTGCAGTGATAGCCACCCTAACTAGGATGCGTGTTACAATAATAAAGAAACAAAGAGGAGAAAGTGAAGGAGTGAGTAGTAGTGAATATGACTAAAATACATGATATGAAATTCTTTTTTTAGGATTAATTAATTAATGTGCACTGGTGTTTTGCCTGTATATAATCTGTGTGAGGTTGTCAGAAGCCCTGGAACTGGAGTTACAGACAGGTGTAAGCTGCCATGTGGGTGCTGGGAACTGAACCTGGGTCTTCTGGAAGAGCAGCCAGTGTGTTTAACCACTGAGCCATCCCTCCAGTCCTGAAATTCTTCAATTACTAGAAATATTACATTAAAAATAGAGTAAGGGGGATTCTGTCAGGCTTGCAGGAGAAGGCAGGAATGAGGTTCGGTTGGACCTGCCTTTCCCTCTTGCTTCTCTACTGTCTTTATTCCAGATGCTGGGCAGTGTGTGCATTTTCTGGTACTCTGGCTTTCTTTCTCTTTCTCTGAAGCTGCCCCACCCCCACCGCCATCTTTGCTGTGTAGCAACTGGGAGACTGCATAGCTGACCTCTACACCTGACTCCGTGGCATGGTTTTCTCTCTTCTTGTTCCTCCTCCTCTGGGAAGGTGCCAAGATTACAGCTTGCCTGCTTCCTCTTTTAAGCTCTGATAAAATTATCCTTGAGGAGAGGAAAGAAAATAAAAAGCAAGAGAGGCAAAATGACAAAGAGGAAGTTCTGCAAATAATGACAGCAGCAGCCGCCAAGCGCACTTCACCAGCAGAGACCGTGAGTTCAAACCCCATCACCTATGCTAAACAAACAAACCAAAGCAGCCTGAGTGTGGTGCTATCGGCACTTGTAATCCCAGCACTGGAAAGGCTGTGGGGAGACAGGTACTCCCTGGGGCTCACTAGCCAGCCATACTACACTACTACACTTTGTGGTGAGCTCTGGTCGATCCCGTGAGAGACCCTGTCCCCACAAACAAGGTTGATATCTCAGGGAATGAAAGGACACCAGAGGATGATCTCTTTTATTTATTTTTTTAAATTTATTTTTGAGACAGGGTCTTGCTTTGGTGTAGACTAGACTGGCCTTAAATTTACAGAGATCCACTTGCTTCTGCCTCCCAAGTGCTGGAATTAAAGGTGTGTGCCACTATGCCCTGCTCCAGTTTTTTTTTGTTTTTTTTTTTTTTTTTTTTTTTTTTTTTTTTTTTTTTTTTTTTTTTTTTTTTTTTTTTTTTTTTTTTTTTTTTTTTTTTTTTTTTTTTTTTTTTTTTTTTTTTAGATTTATCTTAGGTCATGCATATAAATGTTCTGCCTACATGTATGTGTGGGCACCATATGTATACCTGGTACCCTCTGAGGTCAGAAGAAGGCAATAGCTCCTCTGGAACTGCAGTTATGAATGGCTGTAAGCTACCATGTTGGTGCTGGGAATTGAACTTAGGTCCTCTGCAAGAACTGCTCTTAACTACTGAGACGACTCTCCAGCACCCCGAAGTTGATCTCTTGCCTCCACACACAGTTGTATATACGTATATGTGTATACACATACATTCACACACATGAACACACAGACACACACATCTGTAAACATAAACAACAAGGTGGGGCTGCTGAGGTGGCTCACTGGGTAGAACAAACCAGAGAACCTTAATTTGACCCTGGAACAGGCGATGGAAGGAGAGAGCTGCCTGCAGGAAGTTGTTCCCTTGTGTCCACGTGCACAGCGACACACACGTATGTAGTCACAAATACACCATACAAAAAACACATGCACAATAGTAACTAATTTAAAGATTTGTTTGAAAAAAAGGAGAAGAATAGCAAAACACAAGGTAGCAATTTATATCTCTGACTATATCGATGATCGGTTAGTCCACGGAGATTAAATCTCTTTATTAGAAGTGAGACTCTGGGACTAGGATTCAGCTTGACTGTATGTAGTGCTGGGCAACTAAGTACACAAGCCTGCTGCCTTCATTCTTCTGTATTTTAAAGGATATTAGGAAACAGCTATTGGTAAAGAGAAAATGCATTTATTTAGCTTGCCAGCCTAGAGAAAGGCTGCTACTCCCCTTCTGCTCTCCTGCAACATTGTTACAGTTTTAGAGAAAAGATGACAGAAGCCAGGAGATGGGCATTCGTTACTGTAGCTGAGACAAGTTGTCAGGGCTGTGTCACATCTCGTGTGAAGCACAGCCTCCTCTGGCTGGCCTCTGGGACCAGGGTTGTTTAGCCGCTCTCTTCCCCAGCATAGGATTCCTGGAGAAGGATTAATTCTTTATGATCCATTGTATCAGGGTCTTGCAATATTCCGAATGCAAAACACAATGTTTCTGCTAAGACTATCTGATCAGTGCTTAAGCAGAGGATCATGGTCACAGCGGAACGCTTGCCCAGCATGAGGGGAGGCCCTGGGTTTGCTTCCCAGCACTGAAAAATAGTAGAGATGGCCATTGGATATCTCTATGCTAGTTACTGTTTATAAGAAACATCCTGGGAGCCAGGAGCTTTTAAATACAAGAATAAAAATAAAGGAAAAGAAAAAAGGAACTCCAGATAACACCAGTAAAGACAGCTGTGGAACTGGGGTGAGGCACTGGTGCAGTTCACTAACACTTGGACTCTGAACCCTGTGAATGCATATATGCAGGCAGTGGTGGCGCACACCTTTAATCCCAGCACTCGGGAGGCAGAGGCAGGCGGATCTCTGTGAGTTCGAGGTCAGCCTGGTCTACACAGTGAGTTAGTTCCAGGACAACTAGAGCTACACAGAAAAAAAAAATGCATATACCTGAAAGAACCAAGTTTGATGCTGGCTGAAACCTCAGGGTGGACAGCCACACCACACAGAAGTCATACTCTAAAACCCTGTCCCACAGTCAATAAGACAAAAAGGCAACCTACGGAATGAGAAGAGATCTTCACCAACCCCATATCAGACAGAGGACTCATCTCCAAAATGTATAAGGAACTCAAAAAGTTAGACATCAAAATTCTAAACAATCCAATTAAAAATGGGGTGCAGATATAAACAGAGAATTCTCAACAGAAGAATCTCAAATGGCCAAAAGACACTTAAGGAGATATTCAACATCCTTAGTCATGAGGGAAATGCAAATCAAAATGACTCTGAGGTACCAGAGTACCTCAGAATGGCTAAGATCAAAAACACCAAAGATAGCTTATGCTGGAGAGGAAGTGGAGTAAGGGGAACACTCTTCCATTGCTGGTGGGAATGCAAACTTGTACAATTACTCTGGACATCAGTATGGTGGTTTCTCAGAAAATTGGGAATCAACCTACCTCAGGACCCAGCAATACCACTCTTGGGCATATATTCAAAGGATGTTCAATCATACTACAAGGACATTTGTTCAACTATGCTCATAGCAGCAGTATTTGTAATAGCCAGAAACTGGAAACAACCTAGATGCCCCTCTTCTAGGTTGTTCTTCTAGATGAAGAAAGGATAAAAGAAAATGTACATTTACACAATGGAGTACTACTCAGCAGTAAAAAACAATGACATCTTGAAATCTGCATGCAAATGAATGGAAAAAAAACCATCTTGAGTGAGATAACCCAGACCCAGAAAGATTAACATGGTATGTACTCACTCATAAGTGGATACTAGCTGTAAAGCAAAGTATAACGAACCTATAGTCCATGACCCTAAAGAAGCTAAGTGACAAGGTGAACACTAAGAAAAGCATATATAGATCCACCTAGAAAGGGGAAATAGACAAGATCGCCTGACAAAATTGGGAGCATGGCGGTGGGTGGAGAAGGGAGGGCAAAAGGAGAGGAGAGGAGGGGAAGGAGAACTTGAGGGAATGGGATAGTCGAGATGGAGGAAGGACAGAGATTAGAGCAAGGAAAGATATCTTGATTGAGGGAGCCATTATGGGGCTAGCAAGAAACCTAACCCAGGAATCCACAAGGATGACCCCAGATAAGACCCTAAACAATAGAGGAGAGGGTACCCGAACTGGCCTTGCCCTGTAGTCAGATTGATGAATATCTTAAATGTCATCATAGAACCTTCACCCAGCAACTGATGGAAACAGAGGCAGAGATCCATAGTAGAGCACTGGGCTGAGCTTCCAATGTCCAGTTGAAGAGTGGGAGGAGTGAGAATGTGAGCAAAGAGGTCAAGACCATGATGGGGACACTCACTGAAACAGTTTGCCTGAGCTAATGGGAGCTCACCAACTCCAGCTGGACAGGGAAGAAACTAAAGGACCAAACTAGGCCCTCTGAATGTAGGTGACAGTTGTATGGCTGAAGCAGACTGCGGGGCCACTGACAGTGGCACCAGGATTTATCCTACTGTCTGTACCAGCTTTTGGGGAACCCATTCTCTTTGGATGGTTCAACCTAGTTGTAGTAGGGAGGACCTTGGTCCTTCCTCAAAGCAATGTGCCTTAACCCTCTCTGAGGAGTGGATGAGGGGTAGGGTAGAGGGAATGGGAGGAGGGGAGGGAGTGGAAACTGGGATTGGTATGTAAAATGAAAAAAGATAGTTTGTTTTCTTTTTTAAAAAATAAAATAAGTTAAAACCCTGTCCCTTCTGAGTTTCCACAGCCCCAAGAACGTCTTGAAGATGAGGTCATCTACACCTTAAGAGATATTCTTGGCAGAAAAGAAAAAAGGACACCTTAACTTCTCAAATGCAGAGTAAGTCCTGTCTGTCTATAAACCTGTGGGTCACTGTAACCCTGCCGTAGGTCTCATTTTTCCCTTTAGCACAGATGGTTTAACATGTCCTCGGTGATTACAACCTCACACTGATTCCCCTTTAATCTGTTCCACCACTGGAGTCTTAGGGACTGCTTTCTGCCACATTCTTAATATGTAATTGTCAGAGGGTTTGGTTTCCAGCCTGACTTCTGAACTCCATATAAGACAGTGAGGTCAGCTGTGTACTGCAGGACTCATGGCCCAGGGGGAACCTGCCTAACGGCCAGAGAGATGCTGTCCTTGTGTCTTCTAGAATTCAGTACCACGTCAGACTGAACTTCTTTGGTAAGAGAGATTCCAGCCAGTTCCTACTCATGGAATCCAGCCCCTCCTCTTCAGCTGACCACTAGAATTGTCCAGGTCCATGCCCCTTAAAAACAGGAAGCAGTTACAAGATAATAGAACATCCTCCTTCAGCTCCCCAGAAGAGGTTTCTGGGACCAGAGCTGGGTGAAGGGACTGAAGCAGGAAAGTATGGTGGAGAGTGATGTCTGAAAGGCCCTACACAAATGCTGCAATGAGAAAATTAGCATGTGAGCCACTGACCAGCCACTGAGACACTCCAGGATTTCTGCCAGTGACCTGCAACTCAGAAACTAGATATAGCAGCCTGCAGGAGAAAGACCATATCAGGCACATGGCCTAAGAGGCTTCCCTTATGTGAAATAAATACCCCTATCTTCTGCAGAGTGCTGATAGCAAGCTTCTGAACAATTTGCTTGTCTGCTTCCTCCCTTGAACCTATACTCTTTCTTAATATGTTCCATGACTGTGTTTGCTCCTGGTCACATGCCTCTGGCCAACTCCTTGTTCCAAATACAAGAACCCAGACATCCTAGTGACTGCTCACAGAAACCCAGCATCCACGGTAGCAGCACTGCTCACAACAGCCAAGGTATAGAACCAGCCCTGATGCTCAGCAACGTAACCGTAGAGACAATGTGTATAGACTCGGCAGAGTTTTATTTAGCAGTAAAGAATGAAATTGTGAGCCGGGTGTGGTAGTGCGTGCCTTTAATCCCAGCACTCAGGTGGATCTCTGAGTCCAACCTGATCTACTAAGTGAGTTCCAGGACAGTCAGAACTACATAGTGAGACCCTGTCTCAAACAAAAATGAAAAGAAACAAACAAACAAAAACAAAAAACCAAAAAAAGACATTATGTCTTGTATAGGGAAATGAGTGGAAATAGATGTCATGTTAACTAAAATAAGCTAAACTCTTGAAGATAAATCTATTTTCTCTCATAAGCAGTATCAGGGAGGGGTGGACGTAGGAACGATAATAATGTGGGTATTTTTTACATTCAACAGGAGACTATTAAGATACATAAAACAAAACTATTAGAATCTGACAGATATGTAATGATGGGAGATTTTAACATCCTCTGATGCAAAGGTAGACCTTTGCTTATACCAACGGAAGGGCTGAAAAATCAGCCTACTGTACCACACAGAGGAACTTGAGCCAGTCAGGGTTCAGTGTAGAAAACGAAAGCCATGCCAGCCCAGTTCCTTCACCACAGAATACATGACCTGCTTTCAAAATCATTGCCAGGCCAGGAAACACTGAGGATTCAAAGCCATAATTTTTAAAAAATTGCATTGAGCAGCTTCTGGCAGATGATATGTATTGTATGAGTCTTTATTAGATAAAGATTTGAAAGCTCTAAGTTGGAAGTATTCGGAGATTGAATGCTTCAGTCAGATCATCACGGCGTAATTCGGGTGCCAGGAAGCTGCTGGAGCGAGAGCACTCTCCTCACGCTCTCAGAGACGGCAACTACACACTAGGCAGGCCGGTAGGCCCAGCTCTGCTTGCTGGGCACGATGGCAGCAGGACAATGGCCTCTGGCTCACTTCCATCTTCCTGCTCCTGTGGATAGACTGTACTTAGTCCCAGCTGCACTGTCACAGACTCTGGGAGATGTTAGGGTTTGCATTCCAGCCCTTAAGGTTCAGAGAGGACCGGCGAAACAGGTGAGGACCAATTGGAGACACCAACGGATGGGTGTGGGTACAAATAGCTGAGAACCAGCCTGTGGTGGTTTGAATGAGAATGGGCCCCATAGGCTCATACATTTGAATGATTAGACACCAGGGAGTGGCACAATTTGAAAAGATTGGGAGGTGTGCCCTTGTTGGAAGAAGTGTGTCACTGAGAAACTGTAAGCAAGCGCCCAATTAAATGCATTCTTCAAGCTGGGCCATGGTGGCACACACCTTTAATCCCAGCACTCGGGAGGGAGGCAGAGGCAGGCAGATCTCTGTGAGTTCAAGACCAGCCTGGTCTACAAGAGCTAGTTCCAGGACAGGCTCCAAAGCCACAGAAAAACCCTGTCTTGAAAAACCAAAAAAAAAAAAAAAAGGATTCTTCTATAAAAATCTGTCTTGGTCATGGTGTCTCTTCACAGTAATAGAACAGTGACTAAGACATGGCCTAATATAAAATATATAAGACTCTTATGAAGACAGTTTTAAAATACTGCGGAAGGACATCACAGGAGACCTGAGTAAATGGAAAAAGATTCCATACTCTTGGATCATCTTAAGGAGGGCAATTATGTAAGTTAATTCCCCCTCCTACCTCACCCTGACCCCAGAGAGACGGAGTTTCTCTGGGTAACAGTACTGCCTGTCTTGGAACTTTCTTTGTAGACCAGGCTGGCCTCAAACACACAGAGGTCCACCTGCCTCTGCCTCCAAGTGCTGAGATTATAGGCATACACTACCACCTCCTTGCTAATTCTTCATGTAGTTTTAATGTAGCAAAGGCTGACCTTGAATTTACTATATAGCCCAATCTTCTTGCCTCACCCTGTGAGTACTGATAATATAGGCATGAATTGGCATGCTGGACTTCTAAGCTAATTTATGAACAAAACATAAGCAATAAAAGTTTCATCTCATGGCATACAAGATAGCCAAAAGGGTAATGTAATGACCATGAAACCCTGAAGACCTGAATTCAGTCCCTGAGGCCCATGGTGAAAGGAGAGAACTCATTCCCGAAAGTTGTACCCAGGCCTTCACATGTGCACATATGAAGGCACACCTCTGCTCTCACACGCCTAACCCTAACCTAACCCTAACCCTAACCCCTAACCCTAACCCCAACCCCTAACCCTAACCTTAACCCCTAATCCTAACCTAACCCTAAGCACACACATAATAAAAGTTTTTAAAAGATCATTTCTTGGTTATAACGAGAGCTGCCAGTTCTAGTATATGTATGAGAAAACAAAGAAGAATGGTTAGCAAACAAAAAGTAGATCAAGTAATTGAAACCAGCCTTACCAACCCCTGAACACAAACACTCAGAAATGAAGCCAGTGAATGTGGAAAATGTAGAGACACACACTGACAAAGATTAACTCCCTAAGAAATACACATACCCATTTTTTCCTTGGTTGTGTGGGAGTCAGACCCAGACTCTCACATGTGCTTTCTGCTAGTGAGCTTCACCTTCTTTACGCACACACATAGCTAACAGGACTGAACTCCATGGGGAAAGGACTATTCGGTGAGTTGCATTGAGACATCAGAACTCTGTCTGGGGGGCAAATGTGACTCTACCACAAAGCATATACAAGAAAAGCTCCAGATGGTTAAAGGTTGTAGATAAATGCAAAGCAAGACTGTTCAAGTACTGAAAGGAAACGGGAGTTTCTTCATAACTGGAGTAAAGAGGCCTTTGCACTCTGCTATAAAGTTCCGCTTAACAAAAAGAAGCCCCCACAATGCTTGAACGAAGTCAAAAGGCAAGCGAAAGCAGGACGATTGGTGGCGCACATCTTTAATCCCAACATTCTGGAGGCAGAGGCAAGCCGATCTCTGAATTTGAGACCAGCCTGGTCTACAGAACAAGATCCAGGACAATCAGGGCTACACAAAGAAACCCTGTCTTGAAAACCAAAACAAGGAAAAAAGAAAGGCAAGTGAAATGTCCAAGGGAAGACATCTGTGGTCTGGGATGTGGCTCGTTTGGTGGAGAATGCTTGTCCTGCCTGAATAAAATGTGAATTCCAGTCCCCAGCATTTTGCAAACTGGGCATGGTGGTGCACATCTGTAACCCCAAGTGAGGTAGCCCAGAAGGATCAGAAGTCCAAGGTCATACCCAGCTACCGAGTGACTCTGAGATGAGCTCGGGCTTCATGAGATACTTACCTTATTTTTATAGGAGTACAGAGATGGCTCAGTGGGTTGTGTTAGCTGCACGGGCGTGAAGACCTGAGTTCATATCCCCAGTACCAGGTAACACTAAGTGTGGTGGAGTACATCTATAGAGGAGGAGACAAGCAGGCTCCCAGGGTCTTGCTGGCCAGCGAGTCTAGCAAAACGGTGGGATCTAGGTTCAGTGAGAGACCCTGTTGTGAACAAAGGCAGAAAGAGGTAGAGGAGGACACCCTGTGTCAACCTTTGACCTCTACATACACTGCGCAAGAGCAAGGAAACACCTGTGTGTACACAGTACACTAAGATGTTCAGGGGTGTCCTCAGCTACGTAGCTAGTTTGAGGCCAGTTTAGGCTGCACAGACCCTGTCTCCAAAAGAGTCCCTCTCATACATTTAAAAATTCATAATCAATAGAAAATAATTAGCAAAATAATAGTCAAATGAGAAAAAGAACAAAGGATTTGAACAGACAGTTCACATAAAAATATGAGTTCATAGCTGGGCGGTGGTGGTGCATGCCTTTAATCCCAGTACTTGGGAGGCAGAGGCAGGCGGATCTCTGAGTTCGAGACCAGCCTGGTCTATAGAGCAAGTTCCAGGACAGGCTCCAAAACCACAGAGAAACCCTGTCTTGAAAAACCAAAAAAAAAAAGAAAGAAAGAAAAAAAGAAAAATATGAGTTCATGCCTGAGCAAGCTATTTGTACTTTGTTCTTGTGTTCCTTTGTACAACACTCACATTATTCTTTGTATATAACATATGTATAACCTTTTAACACTCTGATTTGAGCATGATGCCTTCCTAACATGTCAAATTAAGATCTGTACTAAAGTGCACATACTTGGAAGCAGAGACAGGCAGATGTCTGTACTTCAAAGCCAGCCTGCTTTACAAAGTGAGCTCCAGAGTGACTGGAAATCCCCTTCCCCCAAAAGACAAATAAGATAAATAAATAAAAAATAAAAGATCTGTAGTGAAATATGAGTTCACTTGAATACATGAAAATACACTCAACATCACTCAGAATAAAAGAAATGTAAATTTAATGTAGACAGATACTATTTTTCACCTATCAAATTGTCAAATTTTATAAAATTTAATATTATACTCTACAGGTAAAGCTTTAGGTGAATAAGTGGGTGCAAGCATGAATTGGATGAATGTCTCTCAAATCCAGTTTGTCCATTCTGACAGAATTACTAATGTATCATTTGACCAAGTGATATCACTTCTGAGAATTTACTCTACCCACATGTGTGAACTGATATATGCTAAAGTTTGTCTTTTATGACTGTGGACAATCCAATTGCTATCAAAATACAATCAGATAAATTATTTATGATACAACCAGCAATGAAATACGGTTTCTATAACAAAAGATTGAGGAAGTTCTCCTCGCAGTAGAGAAAGATTAAGAAACATTCATTTAAAATAGCTAGGTACAAATCAGTATATATGGAATGTCACCTTTGGTGAGGTAAGCAGGTTAGAGACAGAGTATAGTTTCATTTAAAATTGTATGATAAAATCTACCAAAAGTTAAGTGGTGTTTTGTGACTTTTCCTGTGGAGACATGAACAAACAGCAATTCACCCCAAATTAGGACATGCCTGTCTGTCCACAGGACTTGCAGACAGCTCCACAAGTTCTCTCCTGCCAATTGTTACTGCTTGTATAACCTTGTAAATCTTTTAAGTTTCAGGAGCTTCCTTAGACTTGTGAGTTTTCTTTACTTGCAGAGCCTGGTAAGTTGTGTTTGCTTCCTCAGTCTTAAGGAGCCTGCTGCAGGAGAGAATATTTCATTCAGAGGAAATTGCTATAAAACAAATGAGATCCAAAAAATGTAAATTATTATAATAATAATTGTATTGTTGCAAATTTAATAAAATGGTTGCAGTGAGTGCATACAATAACCATCCAGCAGAGGAGGTCCAGAAGCCAACTGTCAATCATTTGAGCTGTGAATGGTCAGATGGCTCCATGGTTCCCATCTCTTGCCGTTAGTCTCCCGCCCCAGCCAGTGTGGAGTTGATGCTGGTGATAGCTGCAGCAAGTGAGGAGAAAGACAGGAAAGGAGGGACAACTGTTGTCCTGTGTGGCACAGGACAGACTAAATTTGGGTTAGGTTGGAAATACATAGTGCAATTTTATCATCCCATCCTGTATGTCTTAGCAAAACTAGGTAGTTGTGATGGTTATAGTTGTGATGGTTAATTTCTTTTTAAAATTTATTTATTTACATATTTATGTAGTGTGTATGCATATGCACACATGTCACAGCACATATGTGGAGGCCAAAGGACAGCTTGTGGGAACTGGTTCTTTCTAGTCATAATACAGGATTCTGGGGATCAAAGTCAGCTCATCCGGCAGTGTGGTACATGCTTTACCAGCTAAGCCAGCTCATCAGCCAGTGATGCTTAACCTCGACTATTGACTTGATTGAACCTGGAATCAACTAAGAGATATGCCTCTTGCAGATCTGTGAAGCTGTTTCCAGGGAAGATTAACTGAGAGGGTAATACCCAAACCCAGAGTGAGTGATATTTTCCTATGGTGATTCAGATTGAAAACGGTCTAAGCAAAGACAGTGTTTGCTTGCCTTTGCTCTCTGCTAGTGAGTACATCTATCCCGTGGTTGCTGCTGCTATTCCCATCCTTTGCTACCCTCATAATCCAGCTTCTTTGGCCTTCCAGTGTCTACTGAAGACCAGGAACCTTTGATTGGAACTGCTAAGGCATCCAGGCTTGTGGATTGAGCAACTAATGCATGCTCAACTTTTGCAATGTGAAGACAACTATTGTTGGGCCACTCAGGACATTGTGTAAGTCACTCTAATCAATTCCCTCGTGTAATAGCTATTCATTTGATTGGTTCTATTCCTCTAGTGAACCTTAAGGAATACGTGATCAAGCACAAGGAGGGTGATGAAAGATATTGATGACCTCGACTTCTTGCCTGGTGATGAGGCAACAGAGAAACCTCCATCCATTTTCAACAAGGTGGACAGCCAGCCAGGGTACAGCTGGAGATTTGATGGAAAAGTTTATGGAAAATAAGACTAGACTAATAACAGTCAAATAAATTGAACCAGTAGTCAACACTGCTCTCACCCCTGTTTATAGACAACTAGTCTTGGGCTATGTTATGGGCCAGTTGTCCAAGAAAATGATAACTCTTTTATAAGGCAAATTGTTCTGGAGAAAAGAGAAACTGGAAGTTTCTGAACTCACTTTGTGAGGATTATATAACCTTACCCCCAAGACTGGGCAAGGAGCAACCAAAGAAAAGCAGGGCCCAGTCTTCAGTGCAAAGAAAAAAATGAAACATTTTAATATGTTATATATTAGTACATTAAATCTACTATTGTATCAAAACAACCATCATGAGCATGGGGAGAGGGAGGCGGTTATTTTAGGATAACTTTAGAAAATATATTAATTGAATACACTACATTAACACATTGAAGGAAAAACACCATCTGATTTAAATAGATCCAAAAATTCAGAATTCATTTCTGGTCCAGAGCTTCTTGGCAAACTAGAACCCAAAGAGCTTCACAAGTCGGTACCCAAAAGCCCACGGCCAGCATTGTTCCCTGTGGTGAGCCTTCAGGGTTTCTCCACGCAGTCAGAAGCCAGAGGCATCTGTGATTGCTGCAGCATGCATCACTTGCTGGGGTCACTGTCACACAGTGTGAGAGACTGGAAAGAAACAGAATCTACAAGGATGTTGGCAAAGTGGCTGGAGTCGAGCTCAACATAAAAAAAAGCAGCCCTTCTTTATATGAGGACTTACCAGTGAGGGTATAATCAAGGAAAGAAGTGAAAAAGAATATTTGTACTAGCAAGGCATGATACTTACAGGTGAGAGTCGAGCTCATAATGAAAAGCAATAGAAATAGCCTCAGCTGAACATGTGTGCACCCTTATTGCCAGTACTTGGGAGGTGGGAACAAGCAAATTTCTGTGAGCTAGAGGCCAGCCTGGTTTACACTGTGAATTCTAAGCCATTCAGAATTGCACAGTGGGATCCGGTCTTGGGGGAAAAAGACTTAGATCTTGTTTGGCCCTTTTTTTCCATTCCCATGTGTTGTCTGAGGTTTTCTGTCCTACCCAGTTCCCGTAGTTGTTAAGTCCCAAAGAAAACACCCAGAGATCTACATTAGTTATAAACTGATTGGCCCATTAGCCCAGGCTTTTTGTTAACTCTTATAGCTTATATTAGCCCATTTTTCTTGCCTATGTTAGCCACATGGCTTGGTACCTTTTTCAGTGAGGCAGTTACATCTTGCTTCTTCTGTGGCTGAATCAGGACTGCAGGGGAATGGGCTTCCTTCTTCCCAGAATTCTCCTGTTCTCCTTGACCCGCCTCTTTCCTGTCTGGTTGTCCCGCCTATACTTCCTGTCTGGCTACTGGCCAATCAGTGTTTATTTAAAATATAATTGACAGAATACAGACCATTGTCCCACACCACCCATGCAAACAAAATTCAGTATATTTAAAAAGAAACTCATATGAAGAACTTAATAAACCACATTAATGAAGGGAAGACTTAATTATCTCAAAAAATGGCTAGCTTGCACAAATTGAAATATAAATTCAATATGTCTTTAACAAAAAATTCCCAATGAACTTTTAGTTGTCCCTGGATAAATCTTATATTTATATGGAATATAGTTATATAGCTATGACAATCCAAACCCAGCACTGAGAAAGAAGAGTAATTTCTTAGTCTAAGGTGTTATAAGTCTGAAGTAATTGATGTGGTAAGCATTAACACAGAATAATCAAGTGGATTAGTGGAAGAGAGCAACAAGCCTAAAAACAGAGAGTTCAAGCACTAGGAGAGCTCCATATATGACCTCTCAAATCAGTGGGATAAGGCGAATGCTTAATGAATGGTAACAGGAAAATCATTTAAAAAATTTGGAAAGCCCAAACCCCATACTATACATATGGTAGTTGGAAAGAAAATGGCCCCTATAGGCTCACAGGGAGTGGCATGACTAGGAGGTGTGGCCTTGTTGGAGGAAGTGTGTCATTGGGGATGGGCTTTGAGGTTTCAGATGCTTAAGCCAGGCCCAGTGTCACTCTCTTTTCCTACTGCCTGCTGATCCAGGTGCAGAACTTTGAACTACCTCTCCAGCACCATGTCTGCCTGTATGCCACCATTCTTTCCCATTGTGGAATATTATTTTAACTGTGCAAAGATGTGTTACATTTGTTAATACTGCAGAATGTTACTTTAACTGTGTAAAGGCATGTTATATTTGTTTTTGCTGCATTTGTTTAATGATGTAAGGATATGTGTTTCATTATGTAAAGATGTGTTGCATCTGTTTCATCTTCCCTGTCTAAGGCACCTGATTGGTCTAATAAAGAGCTGAACAGCCAATAGCTAGACAGAGAGAGGGATAGGTGGGTCTGGCAGGGAGAGAGAGTAAATAGGAGGAGAAATCTAGGCTCGAGAGGAGAAAGGAAAAGAAGAGGGATCAAGAGAAAAAGGGAGAAGAGAGAACGAGAGATGCCCAGGACCAGAAGCCAGACAGACACCAGCCAGCCAACATAGAGAAGCAGGGAAAGTAAGTTATACAGAAGTAAGAAAGGTAATAAGCCCTGAGGCAAAGGTAGATAAAGAGAAACAGGTTAATTTAAAAGCTAGTCAGAGCCAGGTGGTAGTGGCCTTTAATCCCAGCACTCAGGAGGCAGAGGCAGGCAGATCTCTGTGAATTTGAAGCCAGCCTGATCTACAAGAGCTAATTCCAGGACAGGCTCCAAAGCTACAAAGAAACCCTGTCATGAAAAAACAAAACAAAACAAAAAAAGTCAGAAATGAGCTAAGCTAGGCTGAGCATTCAAAACTAATAATAAATCTCTGTGTCATGGTTTCCGGTCTGGTTGGTGGCTCAAAAGAAAATGCCTGATACACTTTCCACCATGATGATAATGGACTAAACCTCTGAAACTATAAGCCACCCAATTGAATGTTTTCCTTTATAAGAGTTGCCTTGGTCATGGTGTCTCTTCACAGCAAATCTACACATGGAGCTGGAGAGATGATTTAGCAGTTAAGAGCACTTCCTGCTCTGGCAGAGGACCCAAGTTTGGTTTTCAGCACCCACATGGCAGCTCATTACTGCCTGTGACTCCAGGGAGTCTGACATCACCTGGTCACTGTGGGCTCTAGACATGCATGTGGTACACATATATACATGAAACCATTCACTCATACATATAAAATAAAGATGAATAAATCTTTAAAATATATCTGCACATGAAAAGCAACTTTAAAATGTTTAAAAGGAAGATATTTGTATTATGCTACAGAGAAATAGAAGTGAATGTGTTCATGCTTCCTTGTCTATTACAGGGATTGGTTCATGTGATCTCCAAGGCCGAGATGTTGCAGATCTACCATTCACGGACTGAAGAACCAGGTAATTAAATTTTTGACTAAGTAAGCCGCAGTTCCCAAATTGAAACAATGTGTGTGTGCAAGCTTTGATCTCTTCTCCATATTGTGATTTGAATGCTAAAAACATTCCCCATACACGCATGTGTTGGAGCACTTGGTCCCCCGCTGGTGGCGCTGTGTTGGAAGGCTGAGGAACCTTTAGGAGGTGGACCTTTGATGGAGGAAGTGGCTCACTGATGATCTCACACTTGTAAATGGTGCTTCTAAGTCAACTCCTCCCTTCTCGTCCCCCATAGGAACTCCCAGCTCCTCCCTCCACTTCCCCTAGGCCCTTCCAAATGTGCCCCGCCACCTTTATGCCCGCCTCTTTTTGTGTTAATAACTCACTGAGTCTTGGAATGTTGGCTGCTCTGTTAACTTGGTCTTGTCCAGGTCACCTTAGCTGCAGCGCATTTCTGAGTGTGGTGGCCTTGTCATGACCCAAAGACATCATTTCACAGCTCTCCTCTCCAACCCTCCAGCTTCCACAATCTTTCTGCCCCTCTCCCATGGCATTCCCTGAGCCTTGTGGGTAGAAGGTTGATAAAGATGTCTCATTTAGGGCCAAGCACTTGATGGACACTTAATTCTTAGGACTCTGATTATTTATGAATCTCTGTATTCAATGGTGAGTACTATAGAGAAAGTTCTCTGGCCAAGGTTGAAGGCAGCACCGAGCTATGGGAATAAGCTTAGAAGGCAGTTTGACAGCATGTTCTTTAAAAAAAAAAAAAAAAAAAAAAAAAAAAAAAAAAAAAAAAAAAAAAAAAAAAAAAAAAGAACAGTTGTGATTTCTCCATAGGGCTTGTAACTTCCCAACCCATGGGCTTTTGGCCAGGTTTAAAGTACCAGGCACGAATTCCCTCCTATGGAGCATGCCTGAAATCCAGTCCCAAGGCAGCTGGTTACCCTGTAACCTTCACACCGCTACTGCACCAGTGAGCACACCTTGCCTGGCAGGTTGGTATTGTAGATTGCTGTTGATGATGTTTGTTTTTTGTTTTTTTTTTTTTTTGTTTTTTTTTTTTTGTTTTTTTTTTTTGCTTTCTGAGACAGGGTTTCTCTGTGTATCAGCCCTGGAACCAGCTCTGTAGACCAGGCTGGCCTTGAACTCACAGAGATCTGCCTGCCTCTGCCTCCCACTTGCTGGGATTAAAGGAGTGGGCCACCACCACCACCCAGCTGCTTTTTGGTTTTTGACACAGGGTCTCTCTATATAATTTTATCTATCCTGGAGTTCTCTATGTAGACCAGGGTGGCCTTAAACTCACAGAAATCTTCTTTCCTCTGTCTCCTAAGTGCTGCGAATAAAGACATGTGCCAATACATCTGGCAACGGTTTTTCTCCTCCAGTGGCCTACTACGCACCTACTAGCAGTAGGAAAGCTAGTCAGCAGGGAGTTTTCAGGTCAATTCCAGCCTGGTTTCTCTATCCTGAAATCCGTGTGTTCTGTCTTCAGTTCCATCTAGTTCTTGTGGGCAACCAAGAGCAATGGCAATTATCTGCTGTTTGGGGGTGTGCTCTGGAACCCCTTCAATCAGTAACTCATAGGGAATTATCCCTTGCCAGTCCCACTTTTTGTCTACTCTTGGTTCTTGACTCAAGGCTATGTGACCATTTGTCTCAGACGCCTGCTGCCATGCCTTCCCTGCTGTCAGGGGCTGTGTCTCTTCTTAAATAATACCCTCCCAGCCAAATCTTAGCAATGAGAAAGCAATTAGAGTAGTGAAGGGCTGGAGAGGTAGCTCAGTGGTTAAGAACATTGCTCTTCCAGAGAACCTGGGTTCCATTCCCAGCATCCAACCCTGAGGTCACAGCTGTCTGTAACTCCAGTTCCAGGGGATCTGTGCTGGCTGGTTTTATGTCAGCTTGACACAGCTAGGCAATGGTTCTCAACTTGTGGGTCGCAACCCATTTGGGTCACATATCAGATATTTACATTGCGATTCATAACAGTAGCAAAATTTCAATTATGAAGTAGCACCGAAATCATTTTATGATTAGGGGTCACCACAACTTGAAGGACTGTATTAAAAGATCATAGCATTAGGAAGGTTGAGAACCACTGCTCTAGATTCATTAGAGAGGTGGAGAGCCTCAATTGAGAAAACGCCTCCTTAAGATCTGGCTGTAGGCAAGCATGTAAGGCATTTTCTCAATTAGTGATAGATGGGGGAAGGCCCAGACAATTATGGGTAGCTGTCCCTGGGCTGGTAGCCCTGGGTTCTGTAAGAAAGCGGGCTGAGCAAGCCATGATGAATGAGGAGCAAGCCAGTAAGCAGCAGCCCTCCATGGCCTCTGCATCAGCTCCTGCCTCCAGGTTTCTGTCCTGACGTCCTTCAATGATGTACAGTGATATGGAAGTGTAAACCAAATAAACCCTTTCTCCCCCAAGTTCCTTTGGTCATGGTGTTTCATCACAGCAATAGTAACCCTGACTTAGACCAGATCCAAAGCCACCTTCTGCCTCTATAGTCACTAGGCATACACATGGTGCAGTTGTACAGCAAGAGAAATACCCATACCTAGAAATAAGTAAATATCAAAGGCAAAGTAATGAGTACACTCCCCTTCGCTCTATGTAAGTTACTATTTTTATTAGTTTATGATTGATCTCTCCAATGCATGCATATGTATATATCATGCATTATATATACATACCAGTATTATATATAATCAGTATTTTCCATATGTATATATATTTCCCATATTTCCTAAATGAAAAGTAATATTCTATATCTTGCCTTTTCTTTCCGAGTATGTCCTGGAAATTTTCAGCGATTGAGAGATGTCAACTGGACTGGATTGAGAGATGGCTAGAAAATTGGTAACGTATGTCTTTGCGTATTCTTGAAAGGGTATTTCCAGAAATGACTAGCATGTAGATCAGCAAATAGGGATAACCTGCTCTAACTGTGCACACCCACTGCCCAGTGAAACAAAGCATGGGCAAAGGGAATGTTGGTATATGTGCAGGCGAACTTATTGAGTGGGTGTGGCTACTTATTTACTTACTTTTATTCTGCTGCCATTGTCCACAAACATCAGACTCCAGCTTCCTCCACCTTTGAATGCAGATCTGCACGAGCAACGCTCCAGGATGCTCCTGGGCTTTCAGCCTTGTTGTGGTGGGGTCACATCACTGTGGCGGGATTACATTGCCATGGCGGGGTTACATCGCTGGTCCCTCCTGTTCTGTAGCCTCTAGCTTCTTGGACTGAGCTTAATGTCCCTGGTGCTTGTGACTTGCCATTGTGGGACTACCCAGCCTCTGATCCTCTTAGCCAATGAGAACCCTGATTGATCTACTATTCCATATTGACAATTATAGCTCAGTGCTTTTTATGGTCACTTAGTAAATCATTGTGTGGCTGTATTTTAGTCTGTTCACTTTCGAATAGGACAAATAGTGTCCCTGTTGAATGGCCCTGTGTAAACATTCTTTTTGAGTGAGTGTGTATGTGAGAGAGAGAGTGAGTGTGTGTGTGAGAAAGTGTGTGTGCGTGTAAGAATGAGTGTGTGTGAATGTGTGTGAGAGAGTATTGTGTGAGTGTATGTGAGAGAGTAAGTGTGTGAGTAAGGATAGAGTGAGTGTGTGTGAGTGAGTGTGTCAGTGTGTGTGTGTGTGTGTCAGTGTGTGTGTGTGTGTGTGTGTGTTGATAGGGAGCATTCTAGTCATGCTCCTTACCACTAAGCCACACCTCAGACCTGGGCATTTTTGAATCATGTTCCTTCCATGTAGCTCAGAATGGCCTTAAGTACTCTTTGTAGCCCAGACTGGCATCAGATTTCTGGCTCCTCTACCTACATTTCTCAAGTGTTGTGATTGAGAACATATTTTAAAAAATTATTTTTATTTTATGTTCGTTGGTGTGTTTTGCCTGCATGTGTGCCTGTGTGAGGGTGTCAGATCTTAGAGTTACAGTAAACTTTGGACAGTTGTGAGCGGCCCTGTGGGCGCTGGGTCCTCTGGAAGAGCAGTCAGTGCTCTTAAGCAGAGCCATCATTCCATCCCTTTCAGTTTTGTTTCAGTTTTGTTTTGTTTTATTTTGTTTTTGAGACAGGGTTGTAGCCCTGGCTGTACTGTAGACCAGGCTGGCCTCAAACTCACAGAGATCCACCTCCTCAGCTCTGGGATTAAAGGCGTGCGTCACCACCACCCGGCAAAGCAAGAACATAATTTTTCAACCATTACAGAATGGGCCCGACCTTGTCCACCTATCATCTTTGTTTTCAAAGAAGAAGTGAAAGTTTGTTACAGAAAGGAAGTATGGCAGCCATGAAACACAGCTGGCTGCCCCAGACAGCGTGCCCGCAAATGTGCTTTTCATTTCACGGGAAGGATTTGAATATTCAGCCATGCACTGCTTTGCAAGCCGCTTACCATGTGCCTGCACTTGCGTTCAGCGCCCCAGGTAGAACGCCCCTGTGCTGATGCATTGCAGGAATGGCATAATAAGGACAGTCATTGGTCAGGTTTTCCACCGACTCGGAGATGCCTGGTCTTAGCTGGCTTGCCCACAGCTTTCCATTTTTGTTTGCTTGCTTGTAGGCAGCTGCAGTAGCCAGACTTGTAGGTTCCTCACCTCATTCCCCACCCCACGGATTTGCATCCCCCTTAATCCTTTTTTCAGAACTTAAAAGAGAGAGGGAGGGAAAGAGAAAGACAGAGGGGGAAAGAGAGAGAGAGAGAGAGATTTTATGTCTATTTATGTGTCTCTCTGTGTGCCAGTGCCTGCAGAGGTCAGAAGAGGGTGTCCAATGCCCTGGAGTTTATAGCCCGTTGTTGAGTCCCTCAGTGTAGTTACTAGGAACTGAACTTGGATCCTGTGCCAAGAGTAGCAAGTGCTCTTAACTCCTGAGCCATCTCTCTAGCCTTCCCCCAATATTTATTTATTTGTTTTGGTTTTTGGAGACAGGGTTTAGCTATGTAACCCTGACTATCCTGGAACTCACTATGTAGATCTGGCTGGCCTTGAACTCACAGGGATCTGCCTGTCCGGATCAAAGGTGTGTGCCACCATGCCCAGCAGCCCCCTTCATGTTAAGGAGAGAGAAGGTCCATACTTGAAAGCTGGTTTGGAATTGTTGGCCTTGCATAGGTTGGAGGCCTTGTTTCCTGGTGTCTGTGGATAAAGACTGGAGCTGTGTGCTTGATTGTTGAATCCAGGTAGAAATGTTCCAACCTAGAAGACCCAAAGAAATCAAGGACCATTTCTAATCCTAGCTGCTCTGGAGGCTGAGCTAGGAAGGTCAAAAGATTAAGGCCTTCCTGGACTACAGACTGAGTTCAAAGCCAGCCTGGGCAACTTAGTGAGAACCGGCCTCCAAGTAATCCCCAGTACCAAAGCAAATAAGAGAATCAAAGATTGATAACATTATAGGGTTACAAACTGATGTCTATAAACCTTGTTTATTTTTCTTCCATAAACTTCTTAAAACTTTTGTCAATATTTTATTTCCACTGCTGCAAGCCGCAACATTATACAGTAATTGCTCAGCCATCTTTTCATGAGTGACTTATCAGAACCAAGGGATCTGGTAAAGGCTAAACCAAAAGGCAAGGCTTTTTGGCGTTATTGTTTTGTGGATAAAGCGGCTGTCTTGCTGTAGATTTTTTTGCTGTAGCTAACTCCCTTTCTGTTACATATTTGGGGATTGATTCCCACAGTTCAGAACTATTTCATGAAAACTATTTCCCACTGCCAGGCTTTGTTCCTCTCTCCTAGGGAAGCACAGAGATCTGCTTTTCTGTAATTATCTTTATCAACAGGAATTCGGTCAGAGTTTATGGTCCAGGCAAAGAGCATCCCATCTAAGATATTCACAGATCCCCACAGATGTACAATTACTACCTGCCCAAGCTGCTGCTCTGGTTTTACCCCACAACACCCACGATCAGAACAGCTGATGACAGCATAGCCCCGAACTGATCATTTAGAGGCCTGGGTCTCTCCTTCGCTTAGAGCAGTAAGTCTAACTCCAGACCTAGGTCCATAGAAATTACAGTGTCTAGTGTATATGCTATCTGATCAAGAGCCATCAGCTTCCCCTAGGTTGCCTAGTTACCTTGCAACCTCTATGCATACTAGGAGAAAAGAAGTAGCGCGCTGATTTAAACAGTGTGTGCCCTATTCATAATTTTACTGAAAATAAACTTCTTAGATCTTTTCTAACCACCTAAAAATGAAACATAGCACACTAACCGTCCCCTCTAGAATTCCCAGATGATTTAATTCCTTTCTTAGCTAACTTTCTCCAATAAGGAGTTCACCTGATGTGCACTAGCCACTCCCACGGATCTGTGTGTGTGTGTGTGTGAGTGTGTGTGAAAACTCTCATATGATTTTCTATTGGGCACAAGAATTCTGTCCCTGGAACCTGCTAGGGCTGGGGACTTGCTGGTTTTAAGGATATACATGACTGGGAACATTGGTCACGGGTAGAACTAGGGACAAGGAGGGACGATGTGGAGCTAAGAACAATGTAGAACAAGGAGAACAAGTAACTGGTGAACAATGAGAAATGATGGATTGAAGAGAGAAGAATAAAGAAACATGGACAGACGATTCCTGTTGCAAGTAGCTTTCTTCCCCCCGGATCTTTACCCTCAGAATTCTAGCCCCCCCCTTTAGCTATCCGTGGTGCCTTTAATTGAACCCTAAAAGGGAGTCTTAAAGGCGAAAACCTTAAAGGCTTCCTAAATTCCACTAGCTCAGAAGAAAAGATCAATCAATATGACAAAACATTAATAATTTTTGAATCCAGCGAAGGGGAAGCATTGGGATTTTAATGGCCCACTTCTTGTCTTACTGGATTTCGGTTTTTTATAATTAAAAGTAAAGCCAAACAAAGCACCTGGGAATGACAAAAGATGCTGGAGTGAGCTGTAGACATACAGTTCAGTGGTAAAGATGCTGAAGTGAGCTGTAGACACACAGTTCAGTGGTAAAAATGCTGGAGTGAGCTGGAGACACAGTTCAGTGGTAAAGATGCTGGAGTGAGCTGGAGACACACAGTTCAGTGGTAAAGATGCTGGAGTGAGCTGGAGACACATAGTTCAGTGGTAAAGATGCTGGAGTGAGCTGGAGACACACAGTTCAGTGGTAAAGATGGTGAAGTGAGCTGGAGACACACAGTTCAGTGGTAAAGATGCTGGAGTGAGCTGTAGACACACAGTTCAGTGGTAAAGATGCTGGAGTGAGCTGTAGACACACAGTTCAGTGGTAAAGATGCTAGAGTGAGCTGGAGACACACAGTTCAGTGGTAAAGATGCTGGAGTGAGCTGGAGACACACAGTTCAGTGGTAAAGATGCTGGAGTGAGCTGGACACACAGTTCAGTGGTAAAGATGCTGGAGTGAGCGGAAGACATACAGTTCAGTGGTAAAGATGTTGGAGTGAGCTGTAGACACACAGTTCAGTGGTAAAAATGCTGGAGTGAGCTGGAGACACACAGTTCAGTGGTAAAGATGCTGGAGTGAGCTGGAGACACATAGTTCAGTGGTAAAGATGCTGGAGTGAGCTGGAGACACAGTTCAATGGTAAAGATGGTGAAGTGAGCTGGAGACACACAGTTCAGTGGTAAAAATGCTGGAGTGAGCTGTAGACACACAGTTCAGTGGTAAAGATGCTGGAGTGAGCTGGAGACACAGCTCAGTGGTAAAGATGCTGGAGTGAGCTGTAGACATACAGTTCAGTGGTAAAGATGCTGGAGTGAGCTGGAGACACACAGTTCAGTGGTAAAGATGCTGGAGTGAGCTGTAGACACACAGTTCAGTGGTAAAGATGCTGGAGTGAGCTGTAGACACACAGTTCAGTGGTAAAGATGCTGGAGTGAGCTGGAGACACATAGTTCAGTGGTAAAGATGCTGGAGTGAGCTAGAGACACACAGTTCAGTGGTAAAGATGCTGGAGTGAGCTAGAGACACACAGTTCAGTGGTAAAGATGCTGGAGTGAGCTGTAGACACACAGTTCAGTGGTAAAGATGCTGGAGTGAGCTGTAAACACACAGTTCAGTGGTAAAGCAATTGCTAACTATATGAGAGGCCCAACGTCACAAAAACAATCAACTAAAACAAAAATCAACTATACTATAACCTCTTCAGAGTCTCCCAGAAGGAAGCTGGTTTGCTGCGATCATTGGTATGTGGTTCCAAAAAGGAAAAACCAATTCTAGAACCCTGAGAAAGTTGAGCTTCTAATTCTGGAGGGAGGCTGAGACTGACCATTGCAAAGCATGAGTCCTGTTTTCAGTCATAGCAGGTGATCGATGAATAACGGGCTGGTGGGAAAGCTTGGTGGTGGAGCAGGTCCTTAGTGTGCACAAACAGCTAGCAAACACACAGAAGGGACTGGGCGTCTGAGTTCTTTTTAACCTCATGTTAACCAGATACAAACACCATTTGGATAGCGGCAGGAGCTGCCTTCCCAGTCTAACTTGATCACCAGCCCTAGGCCCTCTGATGTCTCTGACAGTTAGGGTTAGGGTATGTTATTAATCTTCAGTCCTTGACTCTTCATTATTTTTTTCCTTGTACTGGGGACTGAATCCAAGACCTTTCATACTCTAGGCAAGTGTTCTTCACCCAGACCACTTCTTTTTTATTTTGAGTCAGATTCTCAGTAAGTGGCCCAGGCTAGCTTTGAACTTTTTATCAGCCTCCCAAGTAACTGGGCTCCAGGTGGCCCTCATTGCTTTATACAAAAATATTTATATGTATACTCTAAAAACTGAGAATATTGTCCAAAATACAAGGATTGTGTCTATCAAAGTGAACAATAAATTGTTTAACAGTCATTTTCTAGTTTTCAATAGCCTATCTATATTAAAATATTCATGGTTAGTTCAAATTTTCATTTATAATGTTTTATGACCTAGAACTAGTCAACATCCACATTTGATTGCAATCTCTCTCTTTTCCAAAATATTTATTTTAAATTATGTGTGCACATGCATTGTCTAGTGGTGGGTATGTGGACATTCAGTCAGGTGCCTGTGGGGTCTGTAAGAGAGAGTCAGATTCCCCCGGAGCTGGAGTTACCGGCAACTGTGAACCCTGAGATGTGGATGGCGGGTCCAGAACTCTGGTCCTCTGCAGGATCAGCAGGTGTTCTTTCCCTCTGAGCCCTCTTAGCCTACACGTCTCTCTTGTGTGGTGTTAAATTCCTCTCACATTTTTTAACTTTTCATCAAATGGACCTGCTGAAGAGTCCTGGTCCATGATCTTAGGACACACCTTGCATCCATCTGTTTTCTCATGATGTCATTCCCCTTCCCTCATCATGGCCATGCACTATTGGCCTGTGTGATGTGAGCCTCTACTGATCACTGGGGTCCTGCCCCTTCTAGGTTCTGCCTCAAGAGTTCCCTTGATGTCAATAGTTTATGGTCCCAAGAAGATGTCTCTAGCTTCCTGCCCATCTAGAGATCAGAGAGGGAGAGAGAGCTTGGGGATTTCCACATCCAATACTTCCCTCAAGTGTCCTCTGGCTCTGAGACTAGAGACCCTCCCCCCATCTCTGCAGGTGAACAAGCCTCTGGTTTTAGGCTAGGAGAGAGGAAAGAATGGTTACCCAGAAAGGGGGAAAGGGGTCCTAGAAATCAAGCAGCGTTTTATTATTATTATTATTATTTATTTTTTTAAGAGAGGGTCTTACTGTGTAGCCCTGACTGGTTTTGAACTCACTATGTTGACTAGGCTGGCCTTGAATTCACAGAGGTCTGCCTGCCTCTGCCTTCTGAGTGCTGGGTGCTAGGATTAAAGGGTTAAGCACCCCCTCTTTTTTTCTTTTCTTTTTCTTTCTTTTTGTTTGTTTGGTTGATTTTTTTGTTGTTGTTTATTTGTTTTTGGAGCCTTTGGTGCCACGAAGGAAGCTGGCTGTTTCCTCCCAGCACGTTCTCCAATGGTCACTTTGCCATCAGCTTTCCAGCTTCTGGGCTGTTGCTGCTTGTTGTCCCCTCTCCTGTGCTCCTGGTCCTCATGGGCTGGTATTCTCTGCAGGTCTCTCTACTGGGGCTTAAGCAGAATGCCGAGGGAGCCGTCTGAATCCATGCTTCTAATCCACCAGCTCTATCCACTCATGGATTTAGAAAAATCTCTGAATGGCCAGGTGAGTGTTTCCATGAGAAAGGTTGGCTTCCGCTGCAGCAGCACCCCTGAGCATTTGGATAAACCAAGAGGAAGTCGAACTGCTCATCCGGATGCTGGGAGAATTTTAAATTACAGAGAAAGGTGTGTAGTGTGAGACCAGAGAGGAAGGGAAGATGTGAAGATGGTGCAGGTGTGATGAGGACACAGGGACAGTCAGAGCCACAGGGATGCTGTAACTTACGGCAAGAGGAGAATGAGATGCTGGAAAGGACATCTGGGGTGGGGGCTGGCTGAGGAGCTCTGGAAATCAGATGTCTGCCATCCACTCAGACCAACTGCTGAAGCGGCGGTGTGCAGGGTCTGCCGCGTCCTGTGGCTGCATCTCCTTTCCCTTTTAGTTGAACGCACTCTTGTTTGGGGAAAAGAATTCCTTTGCAGCAAATTGTGGCCACACGATTCTGTTCTTGTCAATAGGATGTGGGCATAAGTGTGACTGAGTCCTGAGCATAAATGTCATGTCAGAATCCCAGGAAGGCCAATTAGAGGGCTTTTCTGGGTTGCGGTGCCTCCTTTAAGCCCATCTGCCTTTAGACTTAAATCTGGGCGAAATGACTTGAGCTGTAGCAGTTAGAATACATTGTGAAGTATTTTTTAATTTTCTATTTATTTATTCATTTATTGGGGATGGGGGAATTTGTGCCATGGCACCCATGTGGCAGTAGAAGACAGTCTGCACAGCTGGTTCCCTGCGTTCCCCATGAGTGCCCCAGGAATCAAACTCAGGTTGTCAGTCTTGGCAGTGGGCACCTTCACTCACTGTGCCACCTTGAGGGTCAGTGTTGTTTTGAGATGTTCTTGAAGAAAGAATAGGAAGCTAGGTCTAATAATTTTATGAAACTACCGGTGCCAGGTCTGGTCTGCTTATCTCTGGCATTTAACAGATAAATGCAATTCTCTTTGGTTTCTGGTGTTTTTTTGTTTGTTTGTTTGTTTTGGTTTTTCGAGACAGGGTTTCTCTGTGGCTTTGGAGCCTGTCCTGGAACTAGCTCTTGTAGACCCGGCTGGCCTCGAACTCACAGAGATCCACCTGCCTCTGCCTCCTGAGTGCTGGGATTAAAGGTGTGCGCCACCACCGCCCGGCAGTTTCTGGCAATCACTTATCGTGTGCCAAGTGCCTTGGCAATTCTCAGCTTACATGTTAACATTTCTGATCTTCCCCCCACCAGCACTGAGAAATAGGCATTACCGTACCTCTGTTTTGCAGATGAGGAATGAGTCCTAAAGAGATGAGCTGCCTTGTCTAGTGATAACCTGGGCTTAGCAGTGATCATCTGGCCTTGCGGCACACCAGGCTCTTCAACTCCGAGTCACAGAAGTGTTACCAGCCAAGCCCATTCCAGCTGACACCACTGTGCAGTGCTACCCTGGCCAACTGCCTCCACAGTCTTGCCTGATAGACTCAGAGAGCTAGAGCAGCAAGCATGGTCCCCTGCCGTGATCCCCAAGACATAAAGGAAGGAGACTGGGATTCTGAGGTTGTAACCAGCATCGATATCAATAAAGGCAGAGGATAGAAGCAGCAGCCAGGTGACCAGGAGGGCAGGGGCCTGAGAGCTGAAGTGGAGATTAAGAGTTGAGCATGCGTGAAGCCCTGGGTTCAACCCCAGCAACTGACAGAGTGCAGGAGGGTCAAAAGTTAGAGGTGATCCTCAACACGGCAACATTCAAATCAGCTGGGCTATCCTAGCTACCTGTCTCTAAAACAAAACAGAAATGGGAGGCATGCTCTCCCCCAGCACACACACACACACACACACACGCACACGCACACACACACACACACACACACACAGACGGCTGAGACATATCAAAGCAGACATGGCCAACAGGTTCCCCCAGCATCCCTCAGCCCCTACCTGTTACAGGGTTATAGCTGGTATCCCTACCCCCTAACCTGAACTCTCCAGCCCAGGGACTGGGCTGCCCTTCCCCCGAAGGCTCTGCCCTGTATAATCTAGACATTTTGGTTACCTGCCCCTTTCTGTACCTTTGGTCTCTTTCCAGACTACCGCACCTGGTTTCCATCTCTCCCCTGTTCTTTCCCCTCCCCCTCTTCCCACAGGGCCCAGCTCAGCCTGGTCATCACTCTGGACTCTCCCAGACATCCGTGCCTCCCACATAGCTACAATAAACTCTCTCCTCCACCAGACCTAGGGCAGTCATGTCCTTTTCTTTCCTTTTATTTATATTTATTTGCATCAGATGGTACCCAGAGCCCCTGGTTTTCATCTGTCAATCATTCCCAGGGCTTAGCATGCCTCTTCAGCATGGTCCTCTGTACCTCTTGGTTCCTCTGAGCCGAACTGATGAAAGGGTCCTTTAGGGAATCTGAGACATTGTACTTGTGAGTAGAGATCCCTGTCAATTCTGTTGCGTGTACGGTAGGGGAAGTTGGGGGGCAAATTTTAAGATTCGAATAAGACCACTCAGAACCATAAACTTATCTTCATTGGTTGAATTAATCAAGGACCAGAGGTAGGAAGTGTTGAAAGACAGGGAGTGTGTGCTAGACATGGGGCTCTTGATTAGTGAGGAGGCCCAGAAGAACGACTTTCTCAGGGTGCCGTAGAGAGAGATCTGGTAGTTCCTGTGGTCAGCTTATCTCATAAGTTTCTATCCTTTGTCCCCAAGCTGATTGTAAATAAGCCAGTTTTAAAGGGACTGTTGCAAGCTGGCCAGGCTGGAGTCAGGGTTTGAGGTCACCCTAATGAGCTGTGAGTTATGGGTGCTATCGGGTGATCCAGTTTTGTCCTGGATCCCTAGGCAGCTTTCTTGGACTTGTCTCTTGGTTCTGAAGTACTGGCAGTCTGTGGGGTTGTGGGAGAGGGCATGGCTTGCCTGGAGAAAGCCAGCCTCTAAGGAAGCTCTTATTCGCTTCATTCTTAATAAAGTCACAGTAGTAATGAGGCAAATGGGCCCTGTATTTGGAATGCAAATCTGGCCTGCAGAACCACATCCTGGCAGAGCAGCCAGGGGAAAACAGGCCTAGCAGCTCTCAACTGAAGAGACCTTTTCGAACATTTGCCCCAAACGAAGGAAACGGCGTGGAGGCTGAGACAGCCTTGGGGACTTCTAAGCCAAGGCTGGATTGCCAGAGGGAAACCTATAGGTATCCCCAGGGAACCCTGGTGAAGAGTCCCTGTTGGACTCAGAGAAAATGTGAGCAAATGAAATGCAAGGAAATCCATCATGACTGGAGACAGATTTGGAGTGGGGAAGATAACTCAGCCTCCAAAGGCTGAGGAATGCTGAAAGAGCTTACCAAGTATTTTTTAGTTTTTGAGTCACCTAAGAGAAATGGGCCTTCCCAGGGAAAGAACAAAGTCTTCCGACCTGACAGTTCCAAGAAAGGCTGGGTGCCTCCGTGTGGATCAAAACCGCCCGTGCGGAGGCGCGTGATAAACAGCCCATAGTCCTTTCCTCCTGACTTTTATTTTCTTCTTTCTGATCATTTGTGTATTTCACGATTTCTCATTCCGTCCTTCACTTCTGCCCCGAGGGACAGGGTCACGGAGCAATCACGGATACGTCCAGGAACAGAATATTAAAGGCTCCGTCCTTGTTCCACATTTGGGAGAGAACATTGGGGAGCCGGGGAAAATGAAACAGATCACTCACCCCGACGGCTCAGAATACATCATTCCCAGGGCTCTGCAACCACATTCACAACCGAATCCGGAGCTCTGCGAAAGGCGCTTAAGAGATTTTATTCCTAATCTACTTTTTTTCTCCTTAGAGCTTTGGAAATATGGCTGTGTAATTTAATGATTACAGGAGATGAGCCGAAAGAATGAGCTAAATAAGATAACATCAGCTTGCTTTGTAATGAGGGGCCGAATTTTTCCAAATATAGAACAAAATTCAATTGTGGCCCTCTTGTTTATAAATGTTTCCTGCATGACATTTACATGGGAGACACTGTTGGAACCCACAGTGTCCTTATTCATATCAAGAGCCCTCTCCCTGACTCTCCATAGAATTAAGGGAGGAAAATGCAAGCCAATTTCTGTAGATCACCCTCTTGGCTGATGGAAGAAATATAGGCTGGAATAAGTCAAATATCTACATAATGAGCAACATCCATTGCTTACTGTGAGAGGCCGCAGAACCCCCAAAACACCAGGGTCTTGATAACAAATAGGATTCAAAAAGCGATACCACAAAATACAATTCAGTGAACCAGTGTTGGTGTCTCAGCGTTGACACAGATGTGTTGGGTCCCGCGTCAGTCCTGAGACACGTTAAGTGGAAACTCTTGTTTTGTCACTGTACCTTTTCTGTTGGTCCCAAGGTTAACATTTGGGGGAAAAAAGTGAAGCTTCCAATATTGCTGGTGGGGGATGCCTAGGAATAAATGCTCTGACCCTATGCTCCAGGAACGCCGGAAGTATCCCGAGGGCTATGGTTTCATTTGAAAGAATCTGCCCTAAGCATAACCCAGGGCATCCTCAGGAATGGGAAGGGTTGACATGCAGTCAGAATTACACACCCCAGGAGAACTGACGTTGCCACAGCCAGGAATCCGAGAAGTTACCAGGACTGATGGAAATGTCATCTGATGATTCGAGAATGCTGTCACCAAGTATCACTAAGTGGAAAGGGCAGGTTACAGTGTAAATGGTAAGCCTTGTTTTAAACACACGTGCTTGGAATAATGATCAAGATACACTGAGGGATAAATTGTGGGTTTCTCCAGGTGGGTGAATTGTTAGGTTGGATTGTGTCCCCTCAAATTTATACCCCAAGCTGGATGTGGAGGTTCATGTCTGGAATTGCAGTCCTCAGGAAATGGAAACAGAAGGATTGGGAGTTCAAGGTTATCCACAGCTACATCTTGAATGCAAAGGCCAACCTTAGCCACATGAGACCTTTCTTCATGTTGAATTCCAGTGTATTTGGTGATAGCTCTCCTAAGAGGTAATTCAGGTTGATTGAGACTGCAATGGCCATTAAACCATAGGCCTGGCTGCCTTATAAAGGGAAAGAACAGTCCCTTGTGGGTGACACTGGAAGAGCCATGTGGTACGTGGTTGGCCTTGGACCCCAGCCTCCAGATTAGTGAGAGCACAGGTTTCTGTTTAAGCCACTCCGTCCACGGTATAACAGCCCACAGTGTTAAAGACAGAATATTCTTTTTTTAAAAATTGTATTTATTTATTTATTATGTATACAGTGCTCTGCCTGCATGTATCCCTGCAGGCCAGAAGAGGGCACCAAATCTCATTACAGATGGTTGTGAGCCACCATGTGGTTGCTGGGAATTGAACTCAGGACCTTTGGAAGAACAGGCAGAGCTCTTAACCACTGAGCTATCTCTCCAGCCCCAAGACAGAATATTCTAAATGGTCTTGTTTCTCTGTGGTGGATATGAATTACCTTATTATTAAAGAACAGTGAATGTGAACTCTTCATTCTTTTGGCATCACTGTCCTGACAGAATGACACACAGTTCTCTGGCTCCTTTGAGACTAGTGTCAGGATGGGTGAGGTAAAATCACCTCAACACACCCCCTCCACAGAGCAAACCCCTGTCAATTCCCATCGCCCAGATATTCAGAGATGCCCTTTACCCCTGGCATCACTGGTAATTTATAATTTAATTTGAACCGTGGCTGTAATTTAAAGCACACATCTGGGCAGTGTGTGAGAATGCACATCTGTAATCCCAGCACTTGGGAAGCTGAGACAGCCAGATCATGAATTTGAGACCAGTCTGAGCTACACAATGAGCCCTTGTCTCAAACACACAAACCAGCAATTTCTAAAAGCAAATGAGCATCCCCTATATGATCTAACAACCTAGTTAGCTCGCAGCAGTAAGCAATAGAAGCAGTATATGGCTCCTTAAGGGGGAAGTTTGGGGGGAGCCTTAGGGACCAGTGTCACAGAGCTAAGGATGATGGAGCCATTCAGGACCCAGGCTCTTGACCCCAAGAGTGCCTACTTTTACTATTACTCCTGTCTTCCTCCCTCTTTTTCTCTCCATCCATCTCATGAGTGGGGTCAGAGGTCTGGCTCAGCTCCCAGGCAAATTCTGGTCCTCATAAATTTCATATTGGAAGTAGAACTATATTACACTTTCCCACTTCCATGCCAACCATGAGCTATTCCCGGGCAGTGTGTTTTCTGTGCAGACTTTGCCAGAGTTTCGGGCAAATAGTTTTGGTTTGTTCTGCCTGGACACCAGTTCCAGAAAATAATTTGGAGAATGGCTCTTGCAAACCCAGGGACTGTCAGTGTGTGGCCCGGTTCCAGATCTATGTATGTACATATTTGTTCTGCATTGGGAAGTCTGAGTTTGGATAAACATTCTTTGGAGTTTTGCAGTTTTTACATTTGTGAAGAAGAGCGGTTGCAGACAGCAGTTAGCTAGTTTTTTTTTTTTTTAATGTTTTGGAAAGTAGGTAAAAAATAAGGTAACTGCCAAGAGGAATTGCTGCTGCACTCTTTGACAAAGAGCATAGGAAACAGTGTGCTGATGAAGCAGGGACAGTGGGTATTGGCTGTGTCTCTGCATCCAGCAGATGTTTATCTGCGCCTGAGATATATGTGCAAGGCATTGAGCCAAACTCAAGGAGAAGCAGCGTTGAATACAAAAATAAGATCTGCTGTCAAGGACAGTTCACTGGGGAAAAAGACACGTGCTCACATTTGCATTATCCACGGCACTCCGGAAGGTGGAAGTGTGAGTGCGATTATTTAAATTACCCCGGGAGATCTTCCTGGCATTTATCGGCTAGAGCCTGACCTGGCATTGCACTACGAACTAATGTGGTCAGAATCAGGGTGGAACTCTGCCCTGCTTCCCCCAAGCTCTTCCTCCAGACAGTAGAGAGCTAGAGGCTAAGCCAGCGCCTCCTTCTGAGAGTACCCATCATACCTTCAAAGGACAAGGCCCTCTAAGAATGGAGGGATGCTCCAGGAAAATAAGTCAAGAATCACCCCATGCAGGCTCTCCCTGACACCTCAACTCCCAATCACGGGCTACTAGGAGACAATCAAAGGCAGTCTTGGGTGTGTATTTTTGCACCTGTGTGAACATCTGTGTGGAGGCCCAAGATTGATGTTGGGAGTCTTCCTGCAACATTCTATTTTAAAACAAGCTCCCTCCCTGAACCTGGCACTCACCAGCTCAGCTAGACTGGCTGGCCAGAAAGCCCTGGGGCCTCTCCCATCTCTTCCTCTACAGCACATGCTATTATGCCTTGCTCTTATGTGGGTGCTGGGGGTCGAATTCAGGTCCTCATGTTTGTGTGGCAAGCACCTTATTGACCAATCCCCTTTTGTTTTCGTGTAGCCCAGACTCACTAAGTCATCAAGAGTAACCTCGAACTCCTGATCTTCCTGTTACCATGCCCAGCATAGGGACAGACTCCTCAGTGTGGCCCCAGGACCCTAACCAAGCAGCCCAGCCAAGGACACAGCCCATCCTCCAAGCTCCTGTCTACCCTCCCTCCCTGCTGGTTTTCCTTGAATATGTCTCTGTGTCCCCCAAATATGAGCAGTTATGGGGCTGAAGGCATTGAGAAGCAGATACTAACACAGTCCCTGCCCTCTATCTGCTTAGCAACAAGATGCAGGAGAGCTACAGAGCCAAAAGCTGTCTGCTTTCCTACCAGACAGAGCACAGGTTAGCCATTAAGGATGCCTTCCTTCTCAACTTCCTGGAGATGGACCAGAGGAGTCTAAAAGCATTCCTAGAGCATGACACTTGGAAAGCTGAGGGATAAAGATTTTGAGTTGGAGTTTACTCTGGGCTATATTGCAAAGCTTTGTCTCAAAAAGTATAGCAAATAATTAACCTTACTAACTAGCTATTGTTGGCCTTTTTTTTTTTTTGCCCCATCCCTCCCTCACCCCTACCCCTGAGTTGTCACCATAAGAGGCTCAATGTGCTTCTCCTCCATCTTGTGACTTCTCCAGAATTGGAATGTGAAGATGCTGTGTAGACTGGAATTGCAAGATATCTCTTTAGGAGTAACTCATTTTCTGGGTGGCTTTGATGTGTCTGTGAACTATACATGTTAAGGAACTTATCTGGGTGTCCCCACAATGAATCTGCCCTTTGTTAAAAGTGTTTCATCAAGCTAAGACCCTTGGGAGTTGTTCTTCTCTGACACCTCGAAACACTCCTACACCTGGCTGATACTGTGACTTTCTGCACCATATCCCTTTCATCCCTGTGCCTGATATCCTATGCACCCTTTCCAGGCCAGCTGCGGCCTCAGCCTCCATCTTTCTGAGGTGTCTCTGCTACCCTCCTGGCACTCTGCATGGCCCAGTTGTAGCAGTAGGTGGATGACAGCCTCCCATGAATCTCAGCAGCCATACGTTCTTTGAGTTAAAAAAAATGTAGTCTTCTCTCAGTGTTCCAAAGACAGCATTTGTGACATTATTTTGGCATCCTCAAGGCCAGCCTCAGCCACATGCATCCTTGGTGATGATAAATATTTCTTTGCTGGGATTAAATTTTGTCTCTGCCACTGTTTGATGCTTCGTAATCGGCCAACAAATCTTTGCAGGATGGATTTGAGGGAACTGTGAGGTAAGACTAGCATCAGGGAGGTGTTTGTTACTAAAATTATTTATAAGAAATAGCAGAGAGCTGGTTACAAATGACAACTGGCAGCCCGGCTGATGGCCCGTGTGTCCCAGCTTCCTGTGAATGGCGGTAGCAGCATCTTGAACCACATTCCAGAAACCAGTCACACTGGCTGCCCACACCACTGGAGAGATGAGCAGGGGAGGGGGAGGGAGGCTTGGCGAGGCCCTGGGCTGCATGGAGCCAAGGGAAGTGAGCATTTCAGTTGGATGTTGCCGGCATGTGCGGCTTTTCCGGTCTTCAGGCTAGTAGTGGAATCATTAATGAGGGTTTTAAATTTGGACAGTGCTTTCCACCTGGGCAGCTGTGAGGCTTAATAACCAAGAAGTTGATCACTTGGGAATGTGTTCTAATAACTTTCTTTTTGCAAATGAAACAAAATGACCCCCAAAGAACTAGGAAGTTTCTGGACAACTGCACGGTTGTTAAAATAGGACTGGAGATCTGAGATCGACTTGACTCCTGGACACAGCAAAGCCACACAGCACAGCCAGCTGGACAGCTAAGTGCTGTGATCCAGTATACCAAGTTCTCTAGCCCTAACTCTTCCCTGGGGCTGTCTCCAGAGAGACTCTGAGGAGGGCAGTGGACCTGTGCTTGAACTACCGTGGGCCTACCTAGATGTCAGGCCTGCAAGCCTCTGGGGTAGCTTTCCTATTGGTGTGGAAGCACTGATCCATTACAGGCTGTCTAATTAGGGTTTTATTGCTACAAAAAGACACCATGACCACAGAACCTCTTATAAAGGAAGATATTTAATTGGGGCTGGCTTACAGTTTCAGAGGTTTAGTCCATTGCCGTCATGGTGCAACATGGTGGCATGCAGGCAGACCTGGTGCTGGAGAAGGAGCTGAGAGTTCTACATCTTGCTCCACAGGCAGCAGAAGGAGACTGTGAGCCACACTGGGCATTGCTTGAACATGTAAGACCTCAAATCCCAAATCCCCACAGTTACACACTTCCTCAAAAGAGGACATACCTACTCCCAACAAAGTCACTCCTCCTAATAATGCTATATGGACACACGGGGCCATTTTATTCAACCACCACACAGGTCTTTATTGATTTCTTCATGTCAGTCAGGATTCTGGGGTAATAAAACCAAAACTAAGTGTTATAATAAAAAAAAAAA
>PVIU01011421.1:0-64934 GCA_004026605.1 Ondatra zibethicus | reverse complement strand
AAAGTTAAACTAACATTTATATAAAGCAGTAAATATCAGGTAATACCAGCAGATTACCATTATAAACTCTGGAGCATATTTTTAATGTCAGTGTTTGTGGTAACATGCTAGGCAGCTGGTACAGCAAGTGTAATAATGAAAGCTATGCAGCATGCTCAACAGTGCACCCATTTTCCTCTGGGGCATCTTGCTAACTCGTCATGGCTGCCCTCTCCAGACATAATACTGTCAGTCCTACGATCTTTCCATTAGTTTTCTATGCCAATGCTGTTAACTGATCAAGGTCAGTACTCAGACTGCAGTATAGCATTGTGAAAATATAGAGGGACTTTCAGTTAAAGGGGAACTGGGTTCAGATCCTGATTCTATTCTAAATTTGCTATGTGATTATATGTACTATATATAATATATATCCTATTCTATACTAGCTATATGATTGGGAGTTTATATTTTCCTGATTGTAAGAACAGAATTATAAAGCCAATTGTGTTAAAGTATCATTTGGCATCAGATCACTATCCAAAGAGAGCGAAATATGGTAGATGATCAGTTATTTTCCTTCAAATTCCATTTCTCTCAGAAATGACAATCCCTTATCAGAGGAATAACTTTATTCACTGATTTGAATAACTTTAGAGTAAATTACAATAACTCAAAGACAAAGAAGTTCAAAGTTCAATCCCCGCTCCCCCAGTATTGATGATGAAATGGCGTGAAATTGTACAGAGTGCTTGCCTTATGTAATGATGCTGATTCTTTTTCTAAAGCTTGGAATATTGAAGACTGCCAACTCATTTATTTATTTATTTATTTGTAGGGTGAACGAGGAGAATGTGGTAAACCAGGAATGAAAGGTGACAAAGTAAGGAACACAGTTTTGAAGTGTTAACAGTTTGATCCCTTTTGGCCTGAGTTTCTTTGAGAAAAAAAATCCTGGGGTGAACTATGTACATCTCTCCTAGAGCTGGCGTTCAGTTTTCACATCTAAAACATGTAAACACTGAAGTAAGCATGTAAGACATGAAATAAACATGTAAGGACTGAAGTAAACATGAAGTAAACAGGTAAAAAAATGAAATAGAAAACCAAAGAATACACAACTTAGATAATGAAGTCCTCCCCCACAAACCATTAAGGCCATTTATGACACCCCAGTCTGTGAGGTCAGTCTATTGAACACTATGGGGGAAGAATAACTAGCCAGTCAATGGGGCCCACTGGAATGGCCTTCCGATGCAGCTTCACACAGAGGAGTGGAAAGGGCCAGTGGGACCCACTGGAATGGCCTTCCGATGCAGCTTCACACAGAGGAGTGGAAAGCACCGTGAGGTTAGTGACATTATAGGAAGCATGCAGCAGACCTAGACATAAGGATTTGAAATATAGAGAATGCAGTAAGACTCAAACAATAGTATAATTGTTTACCTTAGTTCAACATAAATGTGGGAAAGGAACTTGAACTAGAGACATATTCAACTTAGCATGCTAAATACTTTCTTAATAGATCCAAACTACACAGTGTATAAAAAATATAATTATAAATGATTCCAAAAGGTATAGAATAAAAATAGTTGCCATTCTAGTTAAGAACTATTGACTATGAAGGCTACCAAGATAATAGAATATAAAACATCTGTGTTAAATGTACGGATGGAAGCGATAAGAGAAAATAAGCAGAGGTTAAGAAAGAGGGTAAAAAAATGATACTGGCCTGTTGGATCAAATTCTTCAAATAGCTTGGTCTTTCCTGGGAGCTGATAAACTACTATAGAGCTGTGGGCAGGCAGATCTGCAGAAAGGAGGTTTGGTGATTATTTCTGGGTAAATCAAAAAGAGACAATGAGAAATTTCAAATGGAAGAGGGACACAGGAATTTCTAAGTAAGCCAAATACTTGGGAAAGCATTATGAGATTAAAATGGTTGACAATATATTTCATTGACTAAGATATTATAAAATGATGAATTATTTTCTATGCCAAAAAGAAAAATATGCCAATTTATAAGATGTGATTCATTTCAAGTATATCTCAATGTTAAGATATAAAAATGTGAATATGTATGTATAGATCCATAAGATATGGCATCATTAATATGAAGCATTCACACACATTTATAGGAAAAATATGTGAAGATATTGAGACAAAAAGAAACTTAAATGAGGAAAACAGTAATCGCCATCAATAGTCATCTTCTAGACTCTTTAGTAATCAATCAGAATAGGACAGAGATGTAAACACACACATCAATTCTAAGGTCATTAAAAATAGCACTCATCGAAAACCCTTTAATGTCAAAACTAGGGAGTGAGTAACAAATTATAGTGGGTCCTGATTCTTAACAAATTACTTGAAAAAAGATAGACAACTTGGAAAAGTTAATCTAGATTGTATTATATTCACACAAAATAATTGTAAATGTATTTGTTTGTTTGTTTGTTGAGACAGGGTTTCTCTGTGTAGCTTTGGAGCCTGTCCTGGAACTCATTCTGTAGACTAGGCTGGCCTTGGACTCACAGAGATCCACCTGCCTTTGTCTTCTGAGTGCTGGGATTAAAGGCATGCACCACCAATGCCCGGCTATAAGTGTATTTTGAGATATGGAACATACTGAAATATTTTTGGAAGATCATTGGCTATAAACAGTGTTTTGCCAAATTCCAAGTTGGGGAGAAAAGCAATCCAGTCAGTAAGCAGACTCATTGCTGATTTAACAACATTGGTTTGCTAGAAGGAAATGCTATTCCACTAACTACAGGAGTTTCTGTACTTAATAGAATGTTCTGAGAACCTTTGTGAAGCAATTCCCTTCCTTTGCACCAAATGTCAACATATAGGCTAAATACTGACATGTCAGCTTGGTTTTTCTTGGAGTTTATTTATCAAAGCAAAGTTTGACTCCGAGGTCTCTTAACAATTAGGATCATTAGGAGCATTTCAATTTATTCTCTTTGATGTTTAAATAACCAGTGAATGTCACCCAGAACATATTTTTAGTCTAAAATCTATGCTTTATGGAGATGGATAATTAGAGAGACTTACCATTAATTTTAACCCACAGGGACTTCCGGGGCCTTATGGACCAAAGGGACCCAGAGGAATTCAGGTAAGGAGGCAAAAAGAAAATCTAAGTTTGAACTGGAATCACCTTGGGAGCTTTGAATAGCAACAAAACAACGACAAACAACAATAGCAATAACAACAACAACCCCCTTGGCCCATGTATACCATTTTCAATTAAATCAGAGTGTCCAGGAACTGGAGCCAGGCATCAGTACTTTTTAAAGGCTCCTGGATGCTTCCAGTATATAAAGCCATGTTTGGAAACCACTTTACTAATGTTTTGGTTGACTCAGACTCTCTAAAGACAGGCCATGATAGGTACCTCATCAATACACTTGATAACTCCATCTGGTGAATAGCTAAGGGAATGGAAAATGATGTACATGGAGAAAGTCAGGTGAGTATGAGAAAGAAGTAGCTATTGCTTCTATAATGTAGTGATAAGAGTTGTAGATTTTTCTAAATTTATTTATCTAAATATTTATATTATCCCTTCAACATAAGTAGTTAATTCTTAAAAATGTCAAATGAGTCTATAAATTATGAACTTATATACTGTGGACCCCAGAAAATAATTTGGATCAATTTTTCCAGTGAAGGGACTTGCCTCTTCTAAAGTAACAATGTAAGTAGATGTGTGTAAATAAGTAATTGCAGCATTGCAAAAGTTCCCCTGAAGGTCTGGAGGTACAGCTGAGTGGTTATCAAGCAAGCACAAAATTCTGGCCTTAATCCTTGGCACCACAAAAACAAGACAAGAACAAAATCAAACCAACAAAACACTTCTCCCTAGATAGGCTGAAAGTTATGTTTTTAACTCAAGAATTCAGAGACTGTATCTAGTTAACCAGCTTCTTCATTTTAGCCTGGATTTGCCAGAACAAAGTAGTGACAGGCCATTGCAGGCTTGTTGCAAGTGACAGCTTTCAATGGTCTGATTAGATAGATTTAAAAAGTTGTCTGATAGGCAAAAATCCTTTTAAAAAGTGGAATCTAACATGGGAAGAAGATTAAGAACACATATTCAGAAAACAAACTTCCTAATTTGACTCAAGGAGTTTAAGCTATGCATGTTCTTATTTGAATGTGATTCCAAAGTAGGTCAGAGTCTCACAGTCAGGCTATTGATAACAGGATTCCCAGGAACCCAAAGAAATGGCTTGTTCTTTTTTGGTTTGTCTTCTAGTTTGGCACGTAAACTAATTCATGGTTTTCACCTTGGAGCAGGGCATTGGTGGACCTCCAGGCGATCCAGGCCCAAAGGGGTTTCAAGGAAATAAGGTAATTTTTCCTAATTTGGACATGGGCAGAGGGTCTTTCCTAGTGCACTACACTGGACAGGAATCAGTTAATTCTCTGAAAAGTGCATCTGGAAATACTTAGCAACCTGCAGGCGCATGCACGGTATCAAGCTTAAGAATACACAGAAAGGCAGTGGTGTCCTTCTATCATTTACTGCTTTATTATTCAGGGACATTATTAGCTATGAGGAATCATCCAGCATTGCTGCTGTTCTTCTGTATTACTCTTGATGTCTAGTATTTATGGCTCACTGGAAACTGAGAAGCAGTACCATGCCACGTGACTCCAGCCATTCCGTTTTTCTCCAGTAACCTTCTCCACATACAGTGTATTAGATGACAGGATTTATGACTGGCATAAAAACAGAAACCAGTAATCTCAACCATCAGTACCGCATTTGTGACAACATCCCATAGATAATCCTCTATGATAGAGGGAAGGGGTGGAATAAGAGCCAGCTAGCATCCTAAGATTCTCTAAAGGGAAGGGTGTTGAAGTACCTAGTTACAGGACTCTCTTTTTCTATGTTTCTGGCCACTTATTACCTGAAAACAATGCTTCTCTTTCCTTTTCAACTCTTTCCTTTTCAATAGTTAGTAATTTTAGAGATGTGATAAATACCCAGTAACATACCCACAGATGTAGTAGAGAGAGTTGTGTAGAATTTTTTGGCAACTATTAGCTGCAGAAGATGCCATCTTCCATTGACCCCCAGTAAAGGTCATCTTTTGAAGATGATGTTAACTTTAAATTGTAGAGAGCAGTTGGGCGACTTGAGCGTTAATTCTCCAGAGGATGGAAAGGGAGTGATGAGTATGTATTTTTAATGAGATAATGACAGTCTGAGATTTCCCAGGCCACTTTTAATTGGCAAATTAAAATAGAATGGGCCTCTCAGCAGGAGCAGGCTTGAGCTTCATCTAGGGAAATGTCTTTTCCAGTCCTTGCCTATGATTAATTCTCTCTGGGGGGAAGAAATAGCTCTGTTGAATACCGAGTAGTTTTCATAGAATTGCTTCAGCTGTAGGTAAAATCCTGCCAAAAGAAAAATGATACACATCTTGACAGTACATACATATTTCTAGGAATCATTGGTCAAGCAAGATGCTAATTTTTACATTTGTAAAACAGAGATTTAAACTAGGGTATCAGGGCAGAGGTTTGTAGCAGTGACAGAAAACCAGAAGGGATGAGCTAGGGAAGGTGGGAGGAACTGCGCTGGCCTTGTATTGTCACTTTGGGAAGGAGAATTGAGGCCTAGCTAGAGGTGACTGGTGCATCTGGGAGGAGGCAGGGCAGAGGTGGGGCTGGCAGTTTCACAGGGGACTGAGGATGAGGAAGCGGTGTGGGGGATGGTGGTTATGGCTATGGCAGGGATGGTGTGGGGGGACAGGTTCCCAAAGAGTTATTATTATCCCGAGTGCTGGGATTTAAGGCATGTGCCACCACCGCCTGGGCCATCACTTTTCTTTATGCCTAATAGAGTCTCTATTTAGGTTTTTTTTAAATAAATAAACCATTTTTCATAAACTTTAGATTTTAATTCTAGCAATACTCTGATTTTTAGTAAGTGAGACTCCTTTGTGGGGAGGGATGATTACAGTAGACAGACTAGCCTGTGCTTGAGTTTCACAGTGTGTTCAAGAAGGGAGTCATCTTTGAAATGGATTTGGGGTGAGTTCCCAGCAGGCAGGGGGCAACGGGTCCCAAAGCAGCCTATTGGGCGCACGAGACCATGCCGGCATGTCTCCATGTGGCTGTAGGTCCCCACGTTCAGAGGGCGGGTGAGAGACAAGACATAGACCATGCAGAATAAAAGTAAACATTTATTAGGTGGGTTATTGAGGGGAAGGAAAAAGGGGAGGGGAAGAGATAGAGAGAGGGAGAGAGAGAGAAAAGGAAGGGAGGAAGAGAAAGGGGAGTCAGAAGCTGCCTCTCTGAGAGGGGGACAGAGAGAGAAGGAAGGTGGGGGTCTGAGGCTGCAGGCTGGAAGGGAGTGGGTGTGGCTTGTCTCTTAAAGAGACAGAGCAATCATTACAATCTTTCCAAACATTGGATGGTTTCATCAAATTTTATCTCAAGAACATTTCTTTAAACATTTTTAATTCTTAATTTGCTTGGGATTTTTTTTAATATGGGGAGGTTGTTTTTGAGATAGGGTCTTACACAATCTTGGTTGACCTGGAACTCACTATATAGACCAAAAAGAACTCACAGAGATCCACCTGCCTCTGCTGGCCAAGTAATGGGACTAAGGATGTGTGCCACCATGCCCTTCAGACATATTTTTAGATATAAAAGTCCAGTTAAAATTTAACTGTGATAAATTATACATGTTATTAAATTACTCAGAATTTCTTTTCTTCCATCCTCTCTCTCCTTCCTTGTTATCCCTCGCTGCATTTTCCTATTCTTCCCTGTATTCTCCCATTCCTTTTTTCTCTCCCTCTCCATTATAAAAACAACAACAACAACAACAAAGTCTTCCGCTGAATCTCAGGTTGCCCTTGAACTCGGATCTTTCTGCCTCTACCACAAAGTTCACTGCCAATTAGTAGATGCCACTTTCAGCCAGACTCAAAATTCTAGCTACTCCAGTGGATAATACAGGCAGAACACAAGGCCAGCTTGGGCAGCTTGGTAAGACTTTGTCTCAAAATTAAAATAAATGAATAAAATAAAAGGAAAGCAAGAGAACTTGGCTGTATAGTACAGTGGTAGAGTACTTACTTAGTATATAAGACTCTGGTTTAAATCCCCAGCAGCAAACATCCCTCCCCCTTGCCACACATACACGAGAGTTCAGGCAATTCTAGGAAATGTACTGGGTGTTACTTGGAAATTGTGAGGCAGAAATGAGTTCCCCTGTCTATGTTTCGTTATATTTCTGATTTCAGGTAATAAATTTAGTGTTCTCTTTCTTCTTCTCCTCCTCCTTCCTCTTCTTATTTCTACTTTTGATTCCTTTTTATTTATTTCATGTTATGATTATTTGACTATATGTATGTATGTATGTGTGTATGTATGTGTGTGTGTGTATGTCCACTACGTACATGCCTTGTGACAGCAGAGGCCAGAAGAGAGCATAAAACCCTTGAAACCGGAGTTACAGGGTTTCTCCTGTGAGATGCCACGTGGATGCTGGGAACTGAACCAGTGTCCTTTGGAAGAGTAGCAAGTGCTCTAAACTGGCCCATCTCTCGAGTGCCTGGTCTCTTAATCTTTGCTTTGAAATTATTGGTACTTTCTTGTAATTTTTAATATTTTGGTGCCTGTTCATCAGAGGTATGACACATTGATCATTGGCTAAGGTTTCTTTCATCTTATACATTTGTGAGTATATTGTCTTAAGAATAAGGTTTTGGGGAACAATCCCATCTTGCCTCTTGGGATGTGCTTCTAAATTGTGACCATGTAATGACCTTCTTTCTTCTTCAGTCTGAAAATCATGTTATATTGCATATTACATTGTTTTTTCTTTTCATATATATTTTGGTTAGAAAATATTTTAAGAATTGTGGTTGAAATTTATGCAAAAAATCTGTAGATTTTAAGCAGTCTGAATTTTTTCTAACAGGCCCAGGCAAGGTTATTTATTCTTATACCTCTACACTCATAACTAACATTTTTGTACATTTCTTATGTGACATGTACAGTTCTTATTATGCTACTGCCAATATTACCTCCCGGGGCATGATTTATTCTTATCACCATTATACAAATTAAGCTTCTGAGGTTTCAAGAATGTAAGCAGTGCTCTCAGGCCCTTAGAGCCAGAAACGATTCACACCAGGGGATAAAGTCTGCTTTTATCCACGATGTGCTATTTACTCTCCTTCAGAAAACAAATGCTGAATTTCCTGAATATTTGACCAGAGACCAGTGCGTTTCTTATAGTCAGCGTGGAAATGACATCTCTCACCCTCACAGTCCACTCCAAGTGTGAGAAACAGTTTTTTGAAAGGTCATTTCTGCTTGTTTATAATGATCGCATGAAATCACAGGAAAGAGAGAAGGAAACTGCCTGGAAAAAAGAAGCTGTTCTAACTGCACTTTCAACTACTGTATCGCTAACAGACCAAAACAGCAACTGTGCACTTACAACACTCACGGAGATTCCGTGAGAGTTTGTAGATGGGGCCTACGGCTTTGAGTTATGAATGGTGTCTCTCATGAACTACAATCACTGTTTGTTGTTCTGGGTTGGATTTTTTTTCATCAAAGGTCTCCTCAACTCAGAAAAGGTGGCCAAAGAACAAAAAAGAAAAAAAAAATAGCATGTGCTAAATCAGGAAAAATGTGCCTCTGGCCCAGTTTCACCAATCATTTCTGCCATTAATACTTTCCACATGAAAATTAACTCCTATTCCGCCCTGAATGCCCTTGCTGCCATAGCAGCAAAACACAGATTTTTCTTAGAAGGAAGCCTTGCTTCAGAAGCCTCAGGCTCTCCCATTCACAAGGATCAGAAGAACATCCCAACAGTCTTTGAAATCGTTAGAAATATAATTATACACGTGCCCCAAACCCCTTATCCCTGGGACCAAGCTGAGTTGTATCCCCAGAAGAGCCTGGCGCCCTAGAGACCCGGCGCTGCCTACTTTCCCAGGCTGCTGTCATTGGCCAGGCTGTAACCAACCGGGTCCTTGCTAGTTCGCTAGAGTGCATCAAGTTGAGGAGGCCTTTCAACTGGTTCAAAACAACTCTGAGCCAACGAGCACAGTGGAGGGCGGCGGGGATACGAGAGTAATGAGCCCCACTTGCTGGTTCTCGAGACCTTTCTAAGGTTATTTATAAGGGATAGTTCTTTCTCAAAACTCATGCAAATCTGCTCTTTCTAGGACTCTTTCTGAGGGGAAGGACCACGTTATAGCATCTCTGAAGCTGCCTGTGACACTCAGAGGTGCCCCACAGTAGAACCCAATTGTTGATCAGGGCCCAAAGAGCACTGGTGATAACCCTGGTGCCTCTCCCAAGGAACAGTACCACACAGCATTCCTCAGACTATTGGAATTGGTTATACTAACACTATATCACATGAGCTTATCTTCAGAGGCAGCTGTCTTCCACATCCCACCTTGCACTGTTCTGGGATATCCACAATATTTCCTAAAGGGCTTTTTTTCTTGGGGTTTTCTTCTTGCTCTTTAGGTTCAAGTATAAGAAACACTAAGTACTCTTACATGAGAGCCTTTGTCTTTGTGTTCAGTTTCGCTTCAGAGACACTAAGAAAACTCAGAGAAATCAAGAGGGGGCAGTGGGTGGTGCAGGGAATTGAATGAGTGTCTGGAATAGCCAATTATTTTTCTAACATTATAAACTGGGCACAATGGTATAGCGTTCACCCATCAATAGATAGATAATCCTGTGCACTAACTAAAACATTCTTCATGCTTGCATGTTCTCCTCAAAGTGGTAAGAGGGTGATATGTGTGTGACCTAGAGTCTTATGCTTTATATAATGTTAATATTTTATGGGGATAAAAATATCACTCTGAAGACACAGTAGTTTCAAAATACATTACTTTTGGCTATTATTAAAATGTTTCCTTTGACTCAAAGTGTAGTGGCTGTAGGACATCTAGGACAGTGGCTCTCTGTTGCAACATCCTTGACAACCCTCGGTCTCCAAGATATTTATATTTTCATTCCTAGCAAAATTACAGTTATGAAGTAGCAACGAAAATAATCTTATGACTGGGGGTCGCCACATGAGGAACTGTGTTAAAGGTTTTACAGCATTAGGAAGGTTGAGAACCACTGCTCTTGGGGGTTAACCTACTAAACATGACTAATATTTCCAGTTGTGGTTTGGAAATAGTTAAATACCATAATAAGAAAAACTTAAAGAATTTTAGATTTCTTTTTAAGCAAGAATCATGTGTAAAAGGTCTCAAACAACTCATTGCTTTCAACTATCTACCAACGATGGCTTGTAACATGATATGTAATATCTTATAACCTGATGAGAATTAAGTCAGAGAAAGTTTATGCAGTGTATGCAATTCTCAATGAAAATAACTAATCAAGAGAGTTTTCAGGTTCACAATCCTCTAAGCACATTCGTTGTATTTTGGACTTTATGGAAAGTGGTTCTAAAAGAGCACTTGAATATAGCAGCTTTGGTCTTGGGCTCCCTGGTTCTCCTAGGGGGCTGACAGTTCTAAAATAGAGTGTGATGAGTCAGTGCAGAGAAAGGAGCGCTTTATAATTTTCATTATAATATTTATTGAGTGAATAATACTGACCAAATTTTGAGACTCTTTTGCTTTCAGAGATGCTGAAGTCTAAATACTATTTCTGTTCCAAATCTAATTAAAGGGAAGAAATTGTTAGTAGTTCAGCAATTGCTGATGTGGAAAGAGCTTTGACTTGCATGAACATCTGCTCACCAGGAATTTAAGCAAGCTTATTAATTTATCTGCCATGAGACAACTGATAGTGACAACTTGAAAGGGTTGCCAGAACATGTGGGATGTCAGCCAATGACTTCAAGGCAGATGATCTTCATGCCTAAATCTCTGATCTCTATGACTCTGGCAGCTGGGGTAGACTGTGTACATGCATGTGCAAGTGTGTCTATACAGTTAGAACCTGCCAACACAAGCTCTCATGACCCAAAAGATCAGAAAAGCTGACAACACTTCCCAGGACATTTCTGTGTGTAACTCATATGCCTAGCTAGATTGGGTACTAAATAGAATAGACCCAGCCACATGCTCAGAGGAACGCCATGGTTTTATAATTATATCTGCAATAGCAAATTTGCAGGAGAAGCTGTTCATTCCAAGGATAAGGCATTCATTAAAACTGTAAAGTACACATTACCTAAAATAATTTGAACCACTGAGGAAAATTCATTGGAATTCAATATGCTAACAATGTTATTTAACAGGTATTTATACTTCATTTTTATCATTTCGGTGAACTTTGTATGAACCAAACAATATTTCCTCCTTCTAGCCTTCAAGTGTGCATTTTAAAGAAACACATCCCACTGTCAGATTGATTGCCCCTTTCCATAAGTCAGTAGTTTTGTTGCAGCAGGAGTGAAAGGTGTCCAACTTGAATGTTTTCCAGCAACTTACTTCGTGCAGGAGAAACCGAAAGTGTCTGTCAGAGATGCAGTTTTGAAAATCTCTCCTGAGCGGCTTCTACCAATCTTTTATTTTAGTGAAAGTGCCATTAATTTCTCTAGCTTTTGTTGTGTGTGAGGGAGCGTGACTTTGTGACCAGATAGGCCTGCATGAACTGTCATTTCTGCCTGACCAACATGATCAAACACTGACAACCCTTTGCTACAGTTTTTGAAATCTAATAATACTGTTAGCTGTAGTTTTCCCCAGTTCTTTGTTTTCATAAAATGTTTTCTTTAGAAAACACAATTTGATAAATGTGTGGTCTGTGATCAAGTAGATGGTATTTTAAAAATATTTAAAATTGGAAATGTGAAATAACAATGGTCCCACAGTACAGTTTGTTAATTATGAGTTTATATATAAAGTTACAGTATGTAATCACAGTACTGCAAAGTATAATTTACATTAGTTTTATCACTGATGCAGTCACACATTGATTCTGTAGGCCTTAAGTACCTGAAATGGAATGTGAGTTGGTTCATTAAGGTCTCTTTTCTCCTGGCTTTATATCTTATCATCATTGTCTTGTCTTCCCCTGAAAGATCTTCAGTTGAGAATATATTATAACCCTGAAATCTGTGCCCTTCATCCTACTCCCAGAATCAAATGGGTTTTAAAACTCTTTAAAAATTAAAAGTACATGACTTTAAGAGGTGGTTGGCAACGGTAGCTGAGGGCGCCATCTCTGCTGCCAAGCTGTGAGGCTGACAGCAGTGTTAGACTTTTTTGGCTGTATGATTTGGCATGCTAATTCGCTTTCCTGTGACTCAGCTTTGCTATCCATCTTCCGGGTTGATAAAATTTGTTGTGAGGGCAGGATAAATTAATATATGCAAAACATCCACTTAGCATCTGTTCCAGAGTGAATCCCACACATGCTGCCAAGTTTTATGAAGCAACTGAATCTTTTGACAGCCTTCCTCAGAGCATCAGAAGTCTGTTGTTCCCCAAAGTAAGCCTTTGTCACATAAAACTTTTGCTAGAACAAGAGAAAGTAGGCACTCAAAATGGAGAACAATTCAAATTCTTAATGAATATTGACTCTTCTGTGCCCTCCTTCCTACTTGGCTGTCTGAACAGAAAGGCCTTTCTGACTTTTCTCCCAAGTCTCTGCACAGGCCCTTTACTAGGTTTCTGTTGAGAATGTAACCTGGCCACATTTGAACCATTTTGCACAAAGAAAATGCTCATGGTTACCCTTTTTCATTTTGAAAGCATTAGAACATTTGTTACAAGACTCACATTTGATTTAGTGTCACTTGTATCTCAGAAACGACTGAAAGAAGTTCCCAAAACCTCCTTTCTGTGATGAAAGGGACCCAAGGAAAGATTAAATTGTTCACAATTCTAACGAGTTTCAATGAATTAGGTAGCCCTCACACCAGTGGTTCTCAACGCTTCTAATGCTGCAACCCTTTAGCACACACAGTTCCTCATGTTGTGGTGAGACCTAACCATAAAATTATTTTTGTTGCTACTTTGTAACTGTAATTTTGCTATGGTTATGAATTGTAATGTAAATATCTATGTTTTCTGAAGGTATTAGGTAACACCTGTGAAAGGGTCATTTGATCTTAAAGGGGTCATGGCCCATAGGTTGAGAATCACTGCCTTACATTGCTTATTATTTTAGAGAAAGGAAAGGTTATCTTTGGTTAGAGTCAGTGATAGGTACATAAGTGTTAGATTTTCTTTGCCTGAACTTTCTTGAGAATGTTAGTTTTAGATCTTTATTGTTATGTCATTATTCTTTTACCTAAAAATACATTATGTCAGGTGAGTTTGAAGGAAAAAAATTGTGTAATAGTCACTTGGCATTATTATACATTAACAATTACATGCCTAAGCCAGTTGCCTTTATTGGAAACTTAAGTAACTTCAAAGGAGAATTCTCAGACCCACAGTTTCTCCCAGATCTGACCAGGTATTCATACAGTTGCTGCTCCCTTGCTGAGGCTTACTAAACATCTGATGCTTAGGAGTTTGCATGAATAACTATAATTAGCTAAGCATTGAGAAATCAAAGGGTAGCAAAACCTCACTTACCCTCTTCTTAGACTGGAGGCTTGGAATCACATTAACACACTAGGAATACAGACTTGCAGAAAAACAGTGCTCTGATTATTGCAGTGAGTTTCATTCCATCAGGGAATTCTCCTTTAAGCATGGCATTTAAAATATTATCTGAAGGGTAGATAGTAAAGGCCATAGAACACCCAAGGTAGAGGGGGGAAGCATGTCCTAAGCTCTCATCGTAGAAAAGAACAGGTCATGCACAAGGGACTGGAACAAGGCAACTGCTACTAAAGCAAAGAGGTGACTGTGAAGGACTGGAGAGGCTGTGGCACCATGCTATGGATCACCTTGCATAGAGCTCTCTTTTATTGTGCTAGCAAAGGGAAACGTCTCAGAAGGGCCTTTTTTTCAGGTTAAAATGAAAAGGGAAAGATTTCTCTGGTAGCAATGGAGGAAGCAGATTGGAGGGTGCTAGATTCGTAGGTTGCCTATTAAGGATAGTATGGTTTGAACAAAAGATATTTATCTCGCATGTACTGTAGAGATGGATAAATTCAGGAGAGTTCAGAGGCATGTCTACATTTTACATGGATGTCTCCTGGGTGTAGTATGAGGAGTGGGCCACGTTCCTGGCTCCCGGCTAGCTTAACTCACAAAAAAATTACATGGAAATTGTATTAATTAAATTACTGCCTGGCCCATTAGTTCTAGCCTCTTATTGGCTAACTCTAACATCTTGATTCAACCCATTTCTAACAATCTGTATGTCACCACGAGGTCGTGGCTCACCAGGAAAGATTCAGTGTGTCTGACCTTGCAGCTTCATGGTGGTGGCTCTCTCCCTGCCTGCCTTCTCTCTCCCAGCATTCTGTTCTGTCTACTCCGCCTACCTGATTTCTGCCCTATCAAAAGGCCAAGGCAGTTTTCTTTATTCACCAATGAAAGCAACACATAGAAAGAAGGACCTCCTACACCACCTGGTTTGACACAGAGAGGTGGACTATGGATATATCACGTCGATGGAGAATACTAGAAGATGGCCAGGTCTAGGAGAGAAATGTTCTTAGTCTGTACTTAGAAATGTCCAGTCCCTTTTGCAAGTCTCTGTTCTCAGACTTCCCTGAAGATATTTCCGTAGGTTTCCAGGACACAGTTTAGAGTTGGTACTGTCCATGGTTCTGAATCAAGACCTTGGCCTTTTATTCTTTAGAAAACTCATAGTCATATAAGGTTCTTGAGCACTTGGAATGTGTTTTATACAGTCGAAATTTCTTCAAGCCTAAGGTACACATGAACTTCAAAGATAGCACTGAAATAATAAAAAACATAATCATTAATACTTTAAAATATTGATAACGTATTGAAATACTTCAGGTGATAAGTAAAACTGTTATTACTTTTAATTCATCTATTTCTATTTACTTCCTTAAAGTAATAACTAGAAAATTTAAAATCATATTTGGTGCTTACTGTATAATTTCCACTGCACACTGCTGCTCTTGGCAGGGACCCAACTGTCACCCTATTCGTAGCTCTTTGAGCCTACCAAGCTCCTTGCTGTCCAAAGAATATCTCATATCATTCTTTCCTCTTCTTCAATTTATTTTGCTGATCTTCTTTTGTGTTGGAGTAGATAAATTTTCTATCTCTTTGTTCATCTCAAATATCTCCCTTACTGTAATAAACTTTCAGAACTCCTTGAGGCAGAATTAAACATTTCTTCCTAACAGATGCATATATTCTGTTAGTATCTCTTACAAGCTAATCCACATGCTGTGTTTACCTTCTTATTTGTCTGTCCAGGCAGACTATAAACATCTGCAAAGTATGGATATAATGTGAATCATGACTCTAATTATATCAACTGATACTCAAATATAGGCATAGGTTGCTGTGCACCAGGTATTTGTTGAGCAGCAGACCTTGTAGCAGGTTGGTCAATAAAGCCCCAGTGAATAATGATAGAATATTCACATAAGAAACAGCTACAGTATATGCTTAGATATGGCTTGAAAAATTTACAGACAACATTTTGAGTCTTCTCAACAGCCCTGTTAAGCACATACGATCTTCCTCGTCTTGCATTTTGGAGTCTCATAAAAGATCTCATATTGCAAATGAAAGAACTAACTCCATTGGACTAAATGGCTCCAAGGCCATGTTTTATTTTCCATGTGATTCTATGCATAATGAAAAGTGGGTTTCAAATGCAGATTATATTCTTTCACTCTGAAGTGGGGGGAAAGCATATTCCCTAGGATTGTTTGGAGGTTGAATGTGTGTAAAGCAGCAGAGCAATGTTTATATATAGTAGGTTTCATTTCACATTGGCATCTCCTCTTAAGGCCTAGAACAACAGAGGCATTTGTAATTTCTGAGAAGGATCAAAATGGTCCACCAGACCTACTCATTGCCCTGCAATGCTCATACTCCCATTCACAAGAAAGGCATGGAAAATAAACCATTAAGCCTTTATGGGCTGATGCATCTTAAACCAGTTCTCTTTTAATGCTTTCTTGTGGTAAGTGGTTCTGGTGGTCAAGGAAAGTGAAATAGAGAAATAGCAACTATGGTTAGTGTTGCAGGCACATGATTTATACATGTGTGTGCACATATGTGTGTGCTGCTTAGGCCGGCAGGAATAACAGAGACAAAGGACCAAGTCTGAAGTCTTCCCTTGTTTGTGCTGTCCTGCTGATTTCCCAGAGAGCAATTCTGAGTGCGGAGTCCTCTGCATGCCATCTTACTGAGGCAGCCTGTCTCACAATGAGTATCACTTTCTTTACCACCGTGGGCATGGTAGAAAAAGGGAACGAAAATGCAAAGGGAATAACCATTAACCCTATGTCAGGGCTTATTTACAGTTCCTATGTTGTGACACCAATCTCCTGGGAATAAAGTTTAAGTTGGTAGCATGTGGGCTGTGTTCGAGTAAGGGGAAGCAATCCTTCCACGGTCTTCACATCCCTGTAATTCTTTTGAAAAAGCAACATGAAGAAATCACCAGGTGGGCGAAGGGGCACCCTGGGCTCACAGGTGGGAGGGCTTCTTCCCTTCCTGATGCTCTAGCCCTGCACTTTCACTTTCCACAGCAACTGCCAAACCAATTCTTTGTCAGCACTTAGAAGAAACTTTTTTCTCTTTTTGGTTTTTGAGACAGGGTTTCTCTGTTCAGCTTTGAAGCCTGTCCTGGAACCCACTCTGTAGACCATGCTGGCCTCAAACTCACTGAGATCCTTCTGCCTCTGCCTCCTGAGTGCTGGGATTAAAGGTGTGCACCACCACCACCGGCCAGAAGAAACTTTCCTGGAAACCCAGGCAGCAGGTATTTCCAGTTATACTTACAGATAAGCACTCGGTAGGGTCAAGCTGCCACACCCACAGCATCTCAGATTTCCCCCAACAGTTAGCACAAGGGTTTTCTTTCTTTTTTTTTTAAGATTCATCTCATGTTTATTTGTTTTTGTGTGTGTGTGTTTTATTTATTTTTCCATTCAAAAATTTCCACTTCCTCCCCTCCTCCCATTTCGCTCCTACTCCCCCACTCTCTCTCCTCCCTCCCCCTCCAGTCTTAAGAGAGGGCAGGTTACCCTGCCCTGTGGGAAGTCCAAGTCCCTCCCCCCTCCATCCAGGCCTAGGAAGGTGTGCATCCAAACAGACTAGGGTCCCAAAAAGCCAGTACATGCAGTAGAAACAAGTCCCAGTGCCATTACCAATGGCTTCTCATTCAGCCCCCATTGTCAGCCACATTCAGAGAGTCCAGTTTGATCACATGCTTGTTCAGTCCCAGTCCAGCTAGATTTGGTGAGCTCCCATTAGATCAGGCACACTGTCTCAGTGGGTGGACCAGCCCCTTGCGGTCCTGACTTCCTTGCTCATCTTCTCCCTCCTTCTCTTCAACTGGATCTTGGGAGCTCAGTCCAGTGCTCTGATGTGGGTCTCTGTCTCTATCTCCATCCATTGCCAGATGAAAGTTCTATGGTGATATTCGAGATATTCATCAGTGTGAATATAAGACAAGGCCGGTTCAGGCACCCTCTCCTCTGCTGCCCAAGGACCTAGCTGGGGATATCCCAGAGGACACCTGGGCTCCACTCTAGAGCCAAGACTCTTGCCAACCCTAAAATGGCTCCCTTAATGTAGATATCTTCTTCCCTGCTCCAATATCTGCCCTTCCTCCATCTCAACCCTCCCACTTCCCCAAGCTCTTCCCAATCCTTCCCTTCTCCCTTCTCTCCCCCCTCTCCCCTTCCCCCAACCCCACCTGAACCCCCACCCCATGCTCCCATCTTTTACCTGGTGATCTTGTCTGCTTCCAATTTCCATGATGATCTATATATGGTTTTCTTTGGGTTCAACTTATTATTTGGCTTCTCTAGGCTTGTGAACTATAGGCTCAATGTCCTTTGTTTATGGCTAGAGTCCACTAAAGAGTGAGTACATACCATATTCATCTTTTTGGGTTTGGGTTATCTCACTCAGGATAGTGTTTTCTATTTCCATCCATTTGCATGCAAAATTCAAGATGTCATTGTTTTTTACTGCTGAGTAGAACTCTAATGTGTATATGTTCCACACTTTCTTTATCCATTCTTCCATTGAGGGGCATCTAGGTTGTTTCCAGGTTCTGGCTATTACAAATAATGCTGCTATGAACATAGTTGAACAAATGCTTTTGTAGTATGATTGGGCATCTCTTGGGTATATTCCCAAGGGTGGTATTGCTGGATCCTGAGGTAGGTTGATTCCCAATTTTCTGAGAAACCGCCACACTGATTTCCAAAGTGGTTGCACAAGTTTGAATTCCCACCAGCAATGGGGTGTTCCCCTTACTCCACATCCTCTCCAGCATAGGCTATCATTGGTGTTTTTGATTTTAGCCTTTCTGACAGGTGTAAGATGGTATCTCAAAGTTGTTTTGATTTGCATTTCCCTGATCACTAAGGAAGTTGAACACAACCTTAAGTACCTTTTGGCCATTTGAACTCCTTCTGTTGAGAATTCTCTGTTCAGTTCAGTACCCCATTTTTTAATTGGGTTATTTAAAATTTTAATGTCTAGTTTCTTGAGTTCTTTATATATTTTGGAGATCAGACCTTTGTCTGATATGGGGTTGTGGAGATGTTCTCCCATTCAGTAGGTTGCCTTTTTGTCTTAATGACAGTGTCCTTTGCTTTACAGAAGCTTCTCAGTTTCAGGAGGTCCCATTTATTCATTGTTGCTCTGATTGTCTGTGCTACTGGGGTTATGTGTAGGAAGTACTCTCCTGTGTCCATGTATTGCAGGCTACTTTCCACTTTCTCTTCTATCAGGTTAAGTGTGGTCAGATTTATATTGAGGTCTTTAATCCATCTGGACTTGAGTTTTGTGCATGGTGATAGATAAGGATCTATTTTCATTCCTCTACAGGTTGACATCCAGTTATGCCAGCACCATTTGTTGAAGATGCTTTCTTTCTTTCATTGTATAATTTTAGCTCCTTTGTCGAAAATCAGATGTTCATAGGCTTGTGGGTTAATATTTGGGTCTTTGATTTGATTCCACTGGTCAACGTCTCTGTTTTTATGCCAATACCAAGCTGCTTTCATTACTGTAGCTCTGTAACAGAGTTTGAAGTCAGGGATGGTAATGCCTCCAGAAGTTCCTTTATTGTATAGGATTGTTTTGGCTATCCTGTTTTTTTTCTTTTGCCATGTAAAGTTGATTATTGTTCTCTCAAGGTCTGTGAAGAATTTTATTGGGATTTTGATAGGGATTGCATTGAGTTTATAGACTGCCTTTGGTAGAATTGCCATTTTTACTATGTTGATCCTACCAATTCAAGAGCAAGGGAGATCCTTCCATTTTCTGGTGTCCTCTTCAATTTCTTTCTTCAAGCCTTAAAGTTCTTGTCAAATAGATCTTTCACTTCTTTGGTTAGTGTTACTCCAAGATATTTTATGCTATTTGTGGCTATCGTGAAAGGTGAAGTTTCTCTTATTTCCCTCTCAGCTTCTTTATTCTTTGTGTATAAGAGGGCTACTGATTTTTTTGAGTTGATCATGTATCCTGCCACGTCACAGAAGGTATTTATCAGCTGTAGGAGTTCTTTGGTAGAGTTTTGGGGGTCACTTATGTACACTATCATATCATCTGCAGATAACAAAAGTTTGACTTCTTCCTTTCCAATTTGAATTCCCTTGATCTCTTTATGTTGTCTTATTGCTATTGCTAGAACTTCAAGCACAATGTTGAAGAGATATGGAGAGAGTGGACAGCCTTGTCTTGTTCTTGATTTTAGTGGAATCGCTTTGAGTTTCTCTCCATTTAATTTGATGTTAGCTGTTGGCTTGCTGTATATTGCTTTTATTACATTTAGATATGAACCTTATCCCTAATCTCTCCAAGACCTTTATCATAAAGGGGTGTTGAATTTTGTCAAATGCTTTTTCAGCATGTAATGAAGTGATCATATGGTTTTTTCTTTCAGTTTATTTATATGAAATATAAATTTCATATAAACATATATTTTTCTTTCAGTTTTATTTATGTGTGGTTTTGGTATCAGGGTAAATGTAGCTTCAAAAATAATTTGGCAATGACTCTTCTGTTTCTATTATGTGAAACACATTAAGGAGTATATTTATCAGCTCTTCTTGGAAGTTCTGGTAGAATTCTGCATTAAAACCATCTGGTCCTGGGCCTTTTTTGGTTGGGAAGTTTTTCATGACAGCTTCTATTTCCTCACAACTTATAAGTCTATTTAAATTGTTCACCTGGTCTTGATTTAATTTTGGTATATGGTACTTATCTAAAAAAAATGTCCATTTCTTTTACATTTTCCAACTTTGTGGCATACAGGCTTTTGTAGTAAGACCTAATGATTCTCTGAATTTCCTCAGTGTCTGTTGTTATGTTCCCCTTTTCATTTCTGATCTTGTTAATTTGCGTGTTCTCACTCTTCCTTTTGATTAGTTTGGATATGGGTTTGTCAATCCTGTTGATTTTCTCAAAGAACCAGCAATTTGTTACATTGATTCTTTGGATTGTTTTCTGTGTTTCTATTTCATTGATTTCAGCCCTCAGTTTGATTATTTCCCGTCTTCTACTCCTCCTGGGTGAGTCTGCTTCTTTTTTTCTAGAGCTTCCAGCTGTGCTGTTAAGTCTCTAATGTGTGCTTTCTCCATTTTCTTTATGTGGGCACTAAGTGCTATGAACTTTCCTCTTAGCACTGCTTTCATAGTGTCCCATAGGTTGGGGTATGTTGTGTCTTTATTTTCGTTGAATTCAAGAAAGACTTTAATTTCTTTCTTTATTTCTTCCTTGATCCAGGCGTGGTTCAGTAGTTGACTGTTCAGTTTCCAAGGGTTTGTAGGCTTTTTTGGGGAGGAATTGTTGTTAAATTCTAACTTTATTCCATGGTGATCTGATAACACACAGGTGGTTACTAAAATTTTTTTGTATCTGTGGATGTTTGGTTTGTTACCGAGTATGTGATCAATTTTCGAGAAGGTTCCATGAGATGCTGAGAAGAAGGTATATTCTTTCCTGTTTGTGTGGAATGTTCTATAGATGTCTATTAAGTCCATTTGATTCATTACCTCTGTTAGTTCTCTTATTTCTCTGTTAAGTTTATGTCTGGTTGACCTGTCCATTGGTGAGAGAGGAGTGTTGAAATCTCCTATTATTAGTGTGGTTTGATGTGTGCTTTGAGTTCTAGTAATGTTTCTTTTACATATGTGGGTGCTTTTATATTAGGGGCATAGATACTCAGGATTGAGACTTCATCATGATGAATTGTTCCTGTTATGAGTATAAAGTGTCCTTCTCCATCTCTTCTGATTGATTTTAGTTTGAAGTCAATTTTGTTATATATTAGTATAGCCATACCCGCTTGTTTCTTAGGGCTGTTTGATTGAAAAACCTTTTCCCAACCCTTTACTCTGAGGTAATGTCTGTTTTTGTGGTTGAGGTGTGTTTCTTGTAAACAGCAGAATGTTGGATCCTTTTTTTGAATCTATTCTCTTAACTTGTGCCTTTTTATAGGTGAATTGAGTCCATTGATATTAAGTTATATTAATGACCAGTGGTTGTTAACTCCGGTTATTTTTTTTGTGTGGTAGTGTTTGTGTGTTTCCCTTCTTTGAGTTGTGCTGGTGGAGTGCTGTTAGATGTCTGTGTTATTATGGGTGTTGCTGGCTTCCTTGGGTTGTGGTTTTCCTTCTAGTACTTTCTGTAAGGCTGGGTTTGTGGCTACATCTTGTTTAAATTTGTTTTTGTCTTAGAATATCTTGTTTTCTCCATTGATGGTGAAAGAAAGCTCTGCTGGTTATAGTAGTCTGGGCTTGCATCCATGGTCTCTTAGTGTCTGCAGCACATCTATCCAAGACCTTCTGGCTTTCATGGTTTCCAATGAGAAGTCAGGTGTAATTCTGTTAGGTTTACCTTTATATGTTACTTGACCTTTTTCCTTTGCAGCTCTTAATATTCTTTCTTTATTCTGTATGTTTTGTGTTTTGATTATTATATGGTGAGGGGATTTTTTTTTAATCCAGACTATTTGATGTTCTGTATGCTTCTTGTACCTTCATAGGAATATCCTTCTTTAGGTTGGGAAAATTTTCTTCTATAATTTTGTTGAATATATTTTCTGTGCCTTTGAGCTGTAATTCTTCTCCTTCTTCTACCCCTATTATTCTTAGGTTTTGTCTTTTCATGGTGTCCCAGATTTCCTGGATGTTTTGTGTTAAGAATTTGTTGGATTTTCTGTTTTCTTTGATCAATGAGTTCATTTCCTCTATAGTATCTTCAGCATCTGAGATTCTTTCTTCTAACTCTTATATTCTGTTGGTTATACTTGTCTCTGTAGTTCCTGTTCATTTACCCAGATTTTCCATATCCAGCCATCCCTTGGTTTGTGTTTTCTTCATTACCTCCATTTCAGTTTTCAAGTCTTGAACTGTTTCCATTACCTGTTTGATTGCTTTTTCTTGGTTTTCTTGGGTATCTTTGAGGGATTTATTCATTTCTTCTAACTTTTTGTTAGTCTTCTCATCCATTTCTTTAAGGGAGTTTTTCACATCCTATTTAAGGGTCTCTATCACTTTCATAATGTTACATTTAAAGTCAATGTCTTCTACTTCTTCTGGATTAGGGTGTTCAAGTCTTCCTGTTGCATGTTCACTGTATTCTGGTGTTATCATGTTGCTTTTCAGGTTGTTGGAGGAATTCTTCCAATGCGGTCAGGAGAGTCTTGGCATCTTGGTCCAATCTTTGCTGTGGCTAACTGTGTACATGGGGGTTTTTCATCATCTGCCCTCTCTTAGGTCCCCTCAGCACTGGAGTTGGCTCTCAGAGCCCCTCCACCCTGAAGTAGGCTGTGGTGGTGGATCTAAGGACCCCACAGATGAACAGGAGTGCTTGGTGGCAAGATGGGTTAGGGTAAATAGAGAAAGCCAGTATCTGGGGAGAAGCCCTGCTGAATGGCCAGGAATGTTTAGGGAATTGGAAGGGTCCTGTACTCCGTTCCCGGGGCATCTGGCCAGCCAGGCAGGCACACACTTACCCCTCCGGATGCCGCAAGTGTTTTCTGATCTACTATGACACAGAGCTGTATTTAAACGGATCAAAATAGAATAAGTGATCTTCGTAATCCAATAAAAAAATGGAGTACAGACCTAAACAGAGAACTCTCAACAGAGGAATCTAAAATGGCTGAAAGACACTTAAGGAAATGTTCAACATCCTTAGTCATCAGAGAAATGCAAATCAAAACAACTCTGAGATTTCATCTTACACCTGAAAGAATGGCCAAGATCAAAAACACTGATGACAACTTATGCTGGAGAGGTTGTGGGTAAAAGGGAACACTTCTGCATTGCTGGTGGGAATGCAAGCTGGTACAACCCTTATGGATGTCCGTGTGTCGATTTCTCAGAAAATTAGGAAACAACCTTCCTCAAGACCCAATAATACCACTTTTGGGTATATATCTAAAGGATGCTCAATCGTGCCACAAGGACATGTGCTCAACTATGTTCATAGCAGCATTGTTTGTCATAGCCAGAAACTGGAAACAACCTAAATGCCCCTCAACTGAAGAATGGATAAAAAAAATGTGGTACATTTACACAATGGAGTACTGCACAGCAGAAAAAAATAAGAACAGCTTGAATTTTGCAGGAAAATTGATGGAATTAGAAAGCATTATTTTGAGTGACCCAGACACAGAAAGACAATTATCACATGTACTCACTCATAGGTGGTTTTTAAACATAAAGCAAAGAAAACCAGCCTACAAACCACAATCCCAGAGAACCTAGACAACAATATGGACACTAAGAGAGACTTACATAGATCTAATCTACATGGGAAGTAGAAAGTATAAAAAGACAAGATCTCCTGAGTAAATTGGGAGCATAGAGACCTTGGGGGAGGGTTGAAGGAGGGAGGGGAGAGGCAGGGATGGGAGCAGAGAAAAATGTAGAGCTGAATAAATATCATGGAAAAAATTTAAAAAATAGAATAAGTCATCTTAAGGTTTTGTGTTACGATTGCATTTTTTCTAAAGCTGGTCTTTTAAATTTAAAGAAGCAAAAATTAAAGAAAAATGTGATTTTTTTTTGAAAAAAAGACTAGCTAAGCAACAGGTTGATTTCTAAAAAATTACAAAAATTGACTTGAGAGCCAGGTGGTGGTTCTGTACTCCTTTAATCCCAGCACTTGGGAGACAAAGGCAGGTGGATCTCTGTTAGTTCGAGGCCGGCCTGATCTACAAAGTGAGTTACAGTACAACTAGGGCTGTTATACAGAGAAACCCTGTCTCTAAATACAAAAATACTGACTGAAGGATACCATTATCACAGTAACTTCTTAAATTATCTTTCAAAATAAGGCATTTAGCTAAAAAAAAAAAACTATTCCAATAAATAATGTTTAAAATATTAAGGCTGTTTTAAAAATTTTAACATCTTTATAGCTGCTATTTTTTTAAAATAAAGTAGGCTATCTTACACAAATATTAATAGAAAGATTTTTATCTTGGAAAAGCTAGCTATGTGCATTTTAAATGAATATCTTTGCTATTTGGTAGGACCATTTGGACATTAACCATGTAACATGTACATTTGGGGGATTTTTTTAATTATTGAAATAAAGCAGAGAATAGAAAGTCGTCAAGGTTCTACTCTTGTTATGATTTTAGAATAACCCCATTCCAGATATCTACATGCATTTTTTAAACCTTCTCAAAATAAATATTAAAAAATAAAATCAAAAGCATCAAGGGCCAACCAGAAGGTAGAGGGGGTGAAGGTGCTTGCTGTCAATACTGGTGATCTAAGTTTAATACCTGGGACTCAATGGTGGAAGGTGAGATACAATTCTTAAATATTGTCTTCTGACCTCCATCTATGTGCCATGGCAAGGGAGCCCACATATATACACCCGGGAAATAAATAAATAAATAAATAAATAAATAAATAAATAAATAAATGTAAATGTAATAAAACATTAAACAAAACCAAAATAATACAACCACATAGACAGCCTCGTGTTTAGCATTTTTCCTAGATGCTGATTTGGGGTGGGGATTGTACTGTATTGCCTGTCAACTGCTTGCCTTCTTCAGAGAAAATGCCCATGCTACATTTAGAAAATAAGTGAGAAGCATGTCTTAAACTTCTCTGTATTTACTTCACGGTTCTTCACATAGCAAGTAGACAGTGTCCCTTTATGGACTGATGGGAGCAGCTACCCGTATGGGGCTCATATAACATGCATGGGTATTTCAACCTGGGTGGACAATGTAGAAGCAGCAGAGAGGAAAATTGGCATCTCCCGAGAGCTGAGTCTTTTCTAGCCCTTGCTGTATTTTAAGATTAAGAAAACAGATTCAAATCAGCATGAACTTTTATGTCTGGAATGAAGAGAAAGAGAGAGGAATTCCACAGACAAGAATGTGTAAAATAAGAATGGCCTTTAGCTGCCCGATGCAGAACATTTGGAGAAAACAGGAGCATCTGTAGAATTTCAAAAGGAAGAAATTCCACTTGATTGACCTGCCAGACTGACTTTTCTCAATAGCCTGAGCAGCAGACAGCTGTAAATGCCATCACCCAAATGTCACAGGGTCATGAACTCTGATCCTGATGGTTTCCTGTGTTTTGATTAATTTTGCATCTGGATATATATTTTGGGAAGTTGATTTTTCTTTTTGTTCTTTTTCTTTTTACAGTTGGTCAAAGCCAACAGACTTCTCTAAAGCCATGTTCTTCCATGCCAGTGTAACATTCCTTTGGTTGCTATCTGTCTCTTCCAAAGTCACAGGTCTCTGGAGGAAAACAAAAGCTAGTGAAAGCCCTTTTGTGTTCCTGAACTTTAGCAAAGTCTGGTCTTGGCGTGTCTAACTTTACCTCTTGCAAACGTGAAGAGAAATCTTTAACTTAACCTTGATGACAGTGGATAGAAATATTCCGTAGCATAAATTAAAGGATCATGTGTGCATATAAAAACTTGGAGAAAACATACTAAAATTAATCAGAATAATAGCTAATTAAAATTTTATATGTATGTTTTAAGATACATGACAAGTTTTCCATAATAAAGATGTATTATTTTGAGAACTGGAACAATTTAACCTTATACAAAAAGCAGTTTGGATTGTTTACCCATCATCATTTCTCAAGCCCAGAAGCCTGAGTCCTCTGAGGATGCACATATGGATAACAGTGAGATGTGAGCTGGAGTAGCCAGGTAGCCTGTCTGGACTCAGTGGGAATCTTGAGCACTTTGGTACCCATCATCCAGTTCTAGGATGCCTAAGTTTTCTTATGGTCCTACCACAGAAGGGGCCATATTAGCTGAAAATGCTTAGACTTTGGCCCATGGCCAAGTTGTTATTCATACTATGTCTGTAAGAGCAAAAGCAGCTTCCTATTGGCCTGAATAGCAAAGGGGAGAGAGGTAGTCACTGGGTTCGGAACAAAGTGTGTTTGTCAGAGAGCTCACAACCTATTTGTGGAATGAATGGAAAAGGGTCACATTGTGATTTTCATAGGTAACGATAATTCCCTTTGTGGGCACCTTCCTGCAGAAAAACATTTAAAATAACTATGACATAATGGATTTAAAAAAAAGTAGACTATAGGTGGGATCCACTACTAACATGTTCATTAATATTATATTTATTTATTTATTTGCTGAGTGTCTTTCTAGCTCCAGACAGGGTATGTTTTTAAATTATTGTATTCCTTTTTAAAATTTATTTTACATCTTGACAACAACTTCCTCTCCCTCCTTTTTTCCCATTCCCTCCTGCTGCCTCCCCTGTCTCCTGCCCCGCCTCAATCCTTACTCCTCCTTTGTTTTTGTTCAGAAAGGGGCAGACCTCCCATGGGTATCAATAAAGAATGGCATATCAAGTTGCAGTAATATTAAATTCCTCCTCTTATGTTTAGGCTGGGCAAGGCAATCCAGTATAAGAAATAGGTCCCTAAGAGCCAGACCAAGTGAAGGGGCAGCCCCTGCTCCCATTGTTAGGAGTCCCACAAGTGGACAGAGCTACATAACTGTCACATAGATGTAGAGGGCTTTGGTTGGTCCCATGGAGGCTCCCGGATGGTTGATTCAGACTCTGTGAGTTCCTATGAGCCAGGTCAGGTGATTCTCTAGACCTCTCTGGCTTCTGTAATCCTTAGATGACTGGAAAGGGAGGGGACTTTTCAGGGTCAGGTAGAAACCTGGTGCAAGGGAAACTCCCACAAATCTACAAGGATGACTCCTAGCAATAGTGGGTACATATCTTGAACTGGTCATCTCCTGTGATCAGATTGGTGACTACCCCAATTGTCATCAGAGAGCCCTACCTAGTAACTGATGGAAACAGATACAGCCAAATATTAGGCTGAGCTCAGGGAATCCTGCTGAAGAGCGGGAGGAAGGATTATGAAGGATTATAGGAGCCAGAAGGGTCAATGAATATTATGTTTATTTTTATTATTATTTAAAATATATTTAAATGTATATTTAAAAGCTATGGATAACTGAGTGCAGGGACTGTGTACTAGGTTTTGCTGTTGTTCTCTGAGCTCCCATAACAAACCTTTACACCAAAGAACTGCTCGACAAATACCTAACACGACCCTATTTTTCACTTTAGGGTGAGCCAGGTCCTCCTGGTCCTTATGGTCCCCCGGGAGCCCCTGGTATTGGACAGCAAGGTGTTAAGGTAAGGGTATCTGCTACTTTGTGCAGAGATGACTGTTGAATTTATTATTGGTCTGGGAAAGTGGAGAGTGAACTCTGTTCAGTCATTTTCTGCAGCGGTTATGTACATTTTGGGTCCCTGGACGATGCAGCATTGTAGTCTCAGACAGTTACTATAAGAATAATCGAGATACATTTTGATTTGGTTGGAATGAAAACTTTTGTGTGTCTCCAAATATCCTGCCTCTCATAATGCACACGTGGTTCTGTTGGGTTTCTTGGGCTTTAAACACTAATGCGGAAATATACTATTGGGAAGTGTGTCATCTTAATATGTAAACTTCCGTCTGCTCATGTAACATGGGCAGAACCTAGAGGCCCACATCACTGAGTGAGTAAAGGCTGGCAGGAAGATCTGTAAGAAACTACAGAGGTAGGGAGCATCCTGGGGTGCTCTGTGTAACACAGAACATGTGAGAGAACAGAGTTGTGTGCAGATTTTAAGTGGACCTTGTGGTCCAGACAAGAAGGCTTTAATACATAACGGAAAAGCGGGGAGTTCTCTTCAGTTCGGTTAGAAGGCCATCAAGTGCTCCCGGGCACAGCATTTCAGCAGTAACAACACAGAGACTCCGGGGAAGGTGGAGCTTACATGGCACAGTTACTAGAGAGAGTTCTTCGGAAGGAGATCAAGTGTGAGACAGAGCTTAAGGTGGAATGGATAGCGTGGGGACACCAAAGGACAGTGGCGTGGAATTGTCACATCTTATCTTGGCCATCACAGAAGCACCTGCTGTTCCTCTCCAGTTGCCTACCAGGGCAATTTGCTTGCTTCAATTCACATTCAAGCCAATTAGCCTCCTCTTAATATTTTTGCTGTTGTTCTTGAATATGAAAAGTTTGGCTATTATCTCTGTTGAAATCGACTGCACATTTTCTATCATCTTATCCTTTATTTAAAAACTCACCATGTAACTCTACTCTTCCTGTTTCAGGGAGAAAGGGGCCAGGAAGGAAGAACAGGAGCCCCGGGACCAATCGGAGTTGGTGAACCTGGACAGCCAGTAAGTGGCAAAGAAATGGTAAAACGTAATTCTTATGCATTTGTTCTGGTAAAGATAAATGAGCAAGTGACCCTACTTTGTATGGTTTTATGTTAAAAGGTACTTTAATAATAGAAGTATCTAAGAACCAGATAAATATTACTTTTCATGCTTGAAATAAGGCTACATGTATAGTGTGGTAGTTTGAATGTAATTGGCCCCCATAATCTCATAGGGAGTGGCATTATTAGAAGGTGTGGCTTAGGTTGGAGAGATGGCTCAGAGGTTAAGAGTACTGGCTCCTCTTCCAGAGGTCCTGAGTTCAATTCCCAGCAAACACGTTGTGGCTCACAACTATCTATAGTGGGATCTGATGCCCTCTTCTGGCATAAAGTTGTACATTCAGATAGAACTCTCATATACATAAAATAAATAAATCAGTCTTAGAAGGTGTGGCTTTGTTGAAGTGGGTATGGCTTTGTTGAAGGAAGTGTGTATCAGCATGTATATGTGATCTTTTCCATTGATCTTCTCTCACTGTAGTCTCTTGTAAGATTAGTCAGCTTGGCAAAGAAAAACAATTTAATGTGTCAAAGTTTCCCAGGAGATGACAGCTCTGGATTATACTTGGTGGTTGACATGACTGTCGCCCTGAGAACAATGGGGGCTGGAATACGGCTGCGAATCTTCTCGTTATGTAATCCTTGCGAATGCTCTCAAGTTGGGATTGGTGGGGGCAAAGATAGAGCTGCTTTATTCGCAGCTTCCACCTTATGGAGCTTTGAAGTTTGCTATTGTTGGAAAAGGAGAAAACAGTTCTGTCAAGAGAGATCTGAAGAGGAAATGAATAAAACATGACTCTTCTGTTATGAGGATCTTCGTAACTTCTCAAGTAATCTTTATTCTTAGCGAAGAGCTGTAGTCAACTTACTAAGGCAGAAGCAAAAGCAGCTAGCCGCAGCAGAAGCCTCCCTGTGTGGTTTTGCATTGCATGTTGCCTTATGGAGTCACTAACAGAAACATGTTTCTTTGTAGTACCTATGAATGAAACAGCAGTAGATTGCCTAAGGGTTTGTGTGTGTATGTGTGTGTGTGTGTGTGTGTGTGTGTGTGTGTGTGTGTTGCCTATGGTTACAGGGCACTATGGGGCCAGAGGCAGGCATTGGATCCCTTGGGGTTGGAGTTGAGTGTGTTGTGAGCTTCCCCACTGTGGGTGTTGGGACAAGAATTGGGGTTTTCTGCTAGCGTAGAAAGATCTCTAACTGCAGAGCCGTCCTCTAGTCCTCAAATTTGACTTCTCTATAGAGCCTATATATTTATCCCTTATTAGCATTGGTCTACATAATTTTATTCTACTAAATTAGTTATTATTGTTGCAGTATTTTTTCAGTTAACATTTATTTAGCTTCACCCATATCTTTAACAGCCTCTTAGTTTATGATAACTTCCCCCTTTCGTTCTCTCTCTCTCTCTCCTCTCTCTGTTTTTTCTTTTTTTTTTTTAACTTTTATGTCTTACACAGGGTCTTATGTAGCCCAGGCTTGCCTTGAGTTTCTTGAATTTCTGATCTTCCTGCCTCTACCTCCAGAGTGTTGGGTTGACAGGTCTGTTCTGTTCCATCCATTATTTTGCAGTGCTGAGTGCTGAGCCCTGTGCTTCATGGATACGAAGGCTAGTGTTCCACTAGCTGAGCTATTGTCCCAGGCTTCCACCATTTCCACTTGCCAGATTTCTTTCCTTCTTTTTTAGAAAGTGCATTTTTAGTAGCTGTTTAAAGTGAAAGTATATTAGCAGGAAGCTCAGTCTTTAGCTTACATATTTTTGTTTTCTATTAATTTCCAATTAATTAATTTTGTTTTCCATTTTTAACTTTTATTTATTATCTGTGTATGTACAGGCATGTATGTTGGGGGAGACCACTCATATGCCATGGCATGCACACATAAGAGTCAGTTTTCCTAGGCCTGTGCATGTGGGCTACAGTTGTGTGGCTTGGTCTATTTGTGAGGCACCTGGCAGTGGAACCAGGTGTTATGGTAAAAATAAAATGTCTCAAGTCCCCAAGTGGAGGCAGTGGGCAGCGGGCCAGGAGACCACAGTGGGCCATGAAGGCAGCTGGTCCCAGGCAGGGAACCATGAGGCAGGTGAGAGACATCATGCAGAGAAAGTGGGTATTTATTTAGTGGGTTATGGAGGGGAAAGGGAAAGGGGAGAGAGAGAGAGAAAAGGAGAAAGAGGCAGAGAGAGAGAAAAAGAGAAACAGACACATAGAGAGAGAGGGAGGGGAAGGAGAGAAGTAGGGAGAAGGGAGAGAGGCAGAAACTACCTCTTCAGGAGAGAGACAGAAAGAAAGGAACTCAGGCTCTGCTTGCCTCAGCATACAGGGAGGGAGTGGGCAGGGCTTGTCTCTTAAAGGGACAGGACAGACCATTACACCAGGCTCTATCCTTGTTGCATGGGCTGGCTTTTTGGAGCTCATTCCCTATGGTGGGGTCCCATACTCAGCCTTGATGCAGGGGGAGGGGCCTTACCCTTTCTGAGGAATGCATGGGGAATGGGCTGGGTGGGGAGGGAGCTGGGAAGAGTGGGAGAAGGGGGAGGGGAAACTATAGTTGATATGAAAAATGATTAAAAGAGTCAGTTCTGTACTTTCATCATTGTTGGGGACCAGCCTCAACAAAAAATACCTTTTTCCAGGGTAGAGGCATGGGGATTTAGAAATGTAGTAAAGAATATGAAGATGCAAATGAAAATAATAAAACACAGAAACATATAGGATAGTACCGGGAGGGAATTTTTCAGTGAGTACTGAAAATTTGCCTGCACTTAATTTCCAACTGCTTAAAATACCCCTGATGCCAAAAAGTAGGAGTAAGACAAGAGACTTCATTAACATGATACAAGAGAATGAGCAGACCAATCAAAAGTCACGGGCTACATTCATGGTTAAACATTCTGTTGCTAGAACAAAACAAGTCGCCAAATCACACTCATACCCTAGACCAAAACATTTCTATAGGCAAACTACTTCCTGGGTAGAAACCCAAGTTATTTCCATAAAGGATTTGTTGGATCCTTAGACTTTTGTATCAGGTAGGAACTACTGCTCTATTCCTGAAGCACAAGGTCTGGCAATTGGCCACGCCTGGTGACAATAACCTTGAAGGAATTAGAGGAAAGTTCCAAACTCTCTGACCTTTGGTCAACATGGAAATAGGCCTTTTTGGGCCTCCACACAAGGGTTCTAGGGATTGAACTCAACTTGTCTGACTTGGCAGGGATCCTCTTTACCTACTAAGCTTTCTCCCTGGCCCTTACATTCTTCTTTTGGGGGGGCAGGGGTTCAAGACAGGGTTTCTACTTGCTCAGTAGGCCAGGCTGGCCTTGAACGTACAGAGATTTGCTAGGATTAAAAGCTTCCCCGCCCCACTCTGCCCAGGGATCTGCATTATGTGTTAATTTCACCATCTAGCAACAATTGTGCCCTTTGCAATGTTTGCAGCATGTTCACAACTTCTAGTAATTTACCTTTTGTCCAGCCACACTGCACCAAAAAAGCAAATGAAGGCTTGAGCTTCTCGCACCAATCACACCTTTGCATCTTTAGCACCCCTCATAGAAGTCCATCTGCTCTCCCTTTGTGGCCTAGGTGGAAATGGCTCCAGGGTCATCTAGATTCTCGTAGGCTAACACAAGCTATTTCAAATGGCCCTGGCCTAGGCTGTGCCCTAAGAGCCACTGTAATTCTCTCAAGATGGCCGTAAGTGATGGCTGTGGTGCATAAGGGTAGTGAGGTTGGCTGTTTGATTGGCTTTTGTTCTGGGAAGTCAGGGTAGCAAGTGAGAGTCCAACGTTTGCTAATTAGGGAGTCAGAGGGCCCCAGCTCATTTAAAGGAGTTCTTTTTTTACTCTAATAGTGATTTAACAGCTTTAACAGTGCCTAGAACCTGCCCAATGCCTCAGGGAGTGAGCAATCCTCTTCAGTGTTCATGGACACGGCCACTGCTTACAGGCCTGTATCAAGCATTCCTCTTATTTTTGAGCCCTGGGCTCAGTTACGTCTTTATGATTCACTTAAGAGGAAATTTTATATTACTTGCCCTTCTGTTTGTAGCCAGAACACTTTCACAGTATTTCTATAATATACAATTCTTGTTTTCCAAGCTACAGTTATGCAAATTATACTGACACTGTGATGCTTTGATGTTTAATGGGAAAGGAAGATCATAACAAAGGTGAGGAAAAGCCCAATACAAAAATGTTGTGTCAAATGTTATAATAATAGTAAAAACCAGCCATCTGAGTTTTGTAATTACTTAGAAGTAGCAAGAAGATTGGGAAAGATTCTGCTGAAATCGCTTTGCTTTTGCCTGACCGTTTCTAGTAACCTCAGGTTTAGTACTGCTCCTGGTGTCACAGTAAGTGTGACAAGTTTTCTGAGAGCTGTAGTTGCATTTGAGCTCTGATATCTAACTCTGAACTGTTAGCCTCTGTCTCTGTGTAACCACACTGGTGTAATGCTTATCTGGTAACTACTACTAATTCATAAAAAGGAAATTGGCCAAGAGTCTCCAGGTAATTTCTTTGTGTATGCAAGGTTATTCAGAGTACTTTCAATAAAAAGTATGCTCTAAAGTAGAGCTATAATTACTTTGAGGTTAAAAATAAAATAGATGACACTGTTTGAAGATAATGGCCAATTTTTACTATGCATTAGCACACTTATCTCTAGTGCTTGATTTTATTAAGGGAAGTAATACTGTAAATATAATGTGCAATCATATTTTACTTCATTGTTAATGTATCCATAGTGCTTTTCACTGATAAGACTATACTAATTACATTTCTGCATTATACATATATTTGGTAAAAGCCAAATAAGTCTGTCATGGTTATAATTGCTTCCCATGGCTTTTATAAAAGATGGTGAGATTATTTATGGAAGCCTTTCTGTCCTTAAAAAGCTAGACACAGGTCCAAGGATGTGGTAGCTCAGTTGATAGGATGTTTGTCTAGCATGCAGGAGGCTCTGAGTTCAATTCCCAGCACTATGTAAACCCACTGTAGTAATTCAGACTGTATCTCAGGACTAAATGTAATGGTCTGCCCTGTCTCTTTAAGAGGCAAGCTCTCCCACCAACACCCCCCCCCACTCTGCTGAGGTAAGCAGATTTTCCATTCCCAGCCTGAGCCTCTTCCTTTCCATCTCTCTCCCAAAGAGGCAGCTTCTGCCTCTCTCTCTTCTCCCCACTCTCCCCCTCTTTGGTTCTCTTTCTCCTTGTCCCCCTTCTCCCTCACTCTCCCCTTTCCCCTTCCCTTCCATAATCCACTAAATAAATACCCACTTTTTCTGCATGGCCTGCCTAATAGGTCTTTGTCTCTCACCTGCTGCGTGGCTCCCTGCCTGGGACTGGCTGCCTTCATGGCCCGCTGTGGTCTAGTGGCCTGCTGCATATTGCTGCCACTCAGGAACCTGAGGTATTTTATTTTTACCATAGCACTAAGGACATAAAGGCAGGGGAGCAGGAGTTCAGTGTTATCCTTGGTTACAGGGATTTGAGGTGTGTCTGGGCTACATGAGATCTTAGCTAAACAAACACATATACAAATTAAAATTTAAAAATAAAAATGGACTCTTACATTTGTTTTAGGGGAGGTTATAAGGGTGGGAAGTAGACCTGGGAGGACTGGAAAGTAAAAATGATTGGGTTGCATTATTGATTACTTCCAATAATTAATAAAAATTTATGCTAAAAATAAAATAAATTGATACATAATCATTTGCATGTAAGTGTTTTTGTAAAATGATAGTTTGCACTGCCTAATAAATTGAAAGCATCATTTTTCTAGTTCAAGAACCTGCTATTTTTCTTCTCTGGTTAATAACCACCTTTCTTCATATCTGCTTAGCTGAAGGACCCAAGAGCATACTAATGGCATGGACTATCATTACAGTGATTAATCCGTGGATCACTGGTTTTGAAATCACTCATCTGTGCGACCATGAGCATTAGCTATAAAAGTTACTTAGAGGGCCAATATTCTTGCTTTCACCTCAGCTGACATGTTCTAGAAATGCAGAGAAGGAAGGAAAGGGGATTGGTGCTGGTTCTGTTCAGTGAGCCTCTCTCCACGCTTTTCAGTGTAAGCCAATCCCCCCGAGACTGGATTGTGTGTAGGCGTCCAGAAAAGGACTTGTGCATCAGCTGTGGGACTAGAATCTATTTCCTTTAGTCAACTCTAGCGATTGTGTATTGAGTGATTGACCCTTAGGACAGCGTTTAACATTAGAAAAACCAAACTACTTATTTGAGCTCACAATTGTTAATATGAAGTACAACTTACTGTTGTACCTCAATCTAAAAGATACTGAAATCAGCTTTCAACCATCATAAAAGACTATTTACTCCCCGAGACGAAGAGTAGGTCTGTCTGCTATTCCTAGACCCTAGCCCAGTCCCTTTTACCTACTTGGATTTGATGTATTAGTGCACATTCGGTTGCTGTGATAAAATGCCATTACCAAAGAACTTGGTAGCGGTGGTTGTGGGCACATTTCGGCGTACAGGTTATAGTCCATCACTGAGGGGAGCCACCGTGGCGTAAGTTCAAGCACAAACCTGGCAGCAGGAGCTGAAGCAGAGGCCGTGGAGGGAAAGCTGCTTACTGGCTTGCTCTCCATGTCTTGCTCAGAATGTTTTTATACAACTTAGGACCACCTGCCCAGTGATGACATCACCCATTGTGGGCAAGGCCCGCTCATATCAATAATTAATCAAGAAGAAACACCCCGCAGACATGACCGCAGTCCAGTGATGGAGGCAATCCCCTAGTTGAAGTTTCTATCTGTGAGTTTAGTTTGTATTGAGTTGACAAAAATAGCCAGAACAATTGACCCCTTTTCAACCGTACACACAAACACTACTACAGGTTTCTGTGGAGAGAACCTGAGGCCTTGCACCATGTGGCAGGGTTGGAGTTCCTGAGGTTAGGAGGCTATTGATCAAAGAACAGCTTCAGTTGCTGAGGAAGCCTCAGGATCGAGGGGTCATGGAGGCTTGGTACTAGATGGCAGAGTTGGTGTTCCTGAAGAGGTCTGGAGAGACTATCAGTGAAGGTGAAGCCTCGGTTACAGTGGAGACCTTTGCATATTGGAGATGACAGGACAGGGGTATGGCCGCCAAGCACTGTGGCAGAGCTGTCCTGCAGCTGAGAAACAATCTGTGTGCTGTGGATGGCAGAGCTGCAGAGATCGGACTGCCCAAGCCTTTGGTGCTCAGAAGATCATGAGTGAGTTACTAGTGTCACACACTGAGCTGCAGGATTTGAACTTCACTACAGAACTTGGATTTTGCTATGATCTGATTGTAGCTGTGCTCTAGTTCTTCCTTCTTAGAATAGAAAAAAGTAAGTATGTAACTTATTTTGGATTTTGGAGGAGCCCACAGATAAAAGATTTTAGAGTTCTAAAGAGAACTTGGACTTTCCTTTTTCTCTTTTTCACACCATGTATTTTTTATTTAATTGAAATTTTACATACCAATTCCAGTTCCCACTCCTTCACTCCTCCTTCCCTCTCCCCCCACATCCACTCCTCAGAGAGGGTAAGGCTTCCCATGGGGACTCAACAAAGTCTAGCACATCACTTTGGGGCAGCATCAAGGCCCTTCCCACTCTATCTAGGCTAAGGTATCCCTCCAAAGAGAATGAGCTCCAAAAAGCCAGTTAAAGCAGTAGGGATAAATCCTGGCCCCGCTGCCAGTGGCCCCGCAGTCTGTCCCAGCCATGCAACTCTCACCCACATTCAGAGGCCCTAGTTTGGTCCTATGCTGGTTCCCCTGCTCTCAGTCCAGAGTCAGTGAGCTCCAATTAGCTCAGGTCAGCTGTTTCAGTGGGTATCGCCCTCATAGTGGTGTACGCCTTTAATCCCAACACTCAGGAGGCAGACGCAGGCTGATCTCTGTGAGTTCAAGGCCAGCCTGCTCTACAGAGCAAGTTCCAAGACAGGCTTGAAACCTACACAGAGAAACCCCGTCTCAAAAAACAAGACAAAACAAAAGAGACAGAACTTGGACTTTTAAAGTGTTGAAAATTATGAAACTTTGAGACTGTTTCATGTTTTGTTTTTAACATGAGCTCTTGAGAACAAACAGCAAAGGAAAGGTTATGATTTAATAGTGATGTGTTTTTGTGCAGCTAACAAAGAAGGAGTCGGTTGTGTTGCCTAATTTTTTCCAACTTGAGTCATGGAGGAACTAACTAGCACAAACTAGAGTCATGGAGGAAAAAGGAACCTCAGTTGAGGGGCTTTTTCTATTAGACTGGCCTGTGGACACGTCTGCGGGGCATTTCCTTAGCTGCTGACTGGTGTAGGAGCACTCCGAGTGCTGTGGGTGGTGCCACTCCTACACAGGTGGCCTATGGCGTGTGAGACAGGCAGAGGCAACAAGCCAGCAAGCAGCATGGCTTCTGCTTATGTCCTGCCTTCAGCTTCCTCCTTGAGCTGACACCGTAGCTTTCCTTGACGATGAACTGTAATTTGTAGGCCAAATAAACCCTTTCCTCTCCAAAGTGCTCTTGGGAATGGTGAATAGAGAAACAAACTGTTAAATTTGGTGAATGTTTGTTGAATGAATAAGTGAACTCAATACATTTGTTCCTCTTAATCAATGTAATTTTATTTTTCATTTGTTATGTCATTAGTGAAGAGTAAGTTGCCAATACTTTTGTTGTTAAATTATGTAACATTAGTTTGGCACTTTTTACTCTAGTTTGCGATCTAGTTTTTATGCTCCTTTAAATTTTTACTCTAATTAATTGCTTGGCCATTAGAGCAAACTGTCATAGATATTAGACTTTTGATTAAGGTTTTGGAGTTAAAAGCTAGTTTTCCCATAAGCATTGCAATTTAAATTAAATTCCATGTTAGCTTTTTCTTTTAATTAAGTCTTTACCAAGTAGACTATGCATAAATAATAAAGACCAACTTTTAAAAATGCAATATTAAGAACCAAAAAAAATGTGTTCAAGACTGGGATAAAGTTAGGTTTTTGTTTGTTTGTTTTTAAGACAGGGTCTCTCTATATAGACTAGAGAGACCTGCCTATGTAGACCAGGGTGGTTTTGAACTCAGAGATTCACCTGCCTCAGCCCCCCAAGTGCTGGGGTCAAGAGCATGCACCATCACACACAGCGTATTACTTGTGACACACACGTCATGCTGAGTCCTGTTCTGGGGCCACTTTTGTGCAGAAAACATCTCTGAAGCTTTTGGCTTTGTGCTGGAGATCTGAACTCAAGTTCCATGATTGTCCAGCAATACTTTACGCTCTGGCTATCTCCTCAGTGGCCCGAACTAGGAATCTTTTAATTTTTATTTGTATTTAATCTATATTGTTTTTTTGCCTGCATGTATGTCTGTGCGCCACATGCATGCCTGTTCCACGGAGGCCAGAAGGGAATGTTGGATCTCTTGAAACTGGAATTACGGACAGTTGTGAGGCATCATGCAGATGCTGGGAATCAAACCAGGTCCTTTGGAAGAGAAGCCAGTTCTCTTGACCTCTGACCATCTCTCAGTCCCCCAAATAGAAATTTTCAAAGCTCAAAAAGTTTCCCTCCTCTTGGGGGTGGGGTAGGGGAATGAATAGGGAAGGAGAAATGTTTGGAAGACAATTTAAGATATTTCTTCTAATAGGTGGATGGATAGGGTTGCCTAGTGAAGGGAGTTGGCCTGTGATAGTCCACTGAATTGCCCACAAGATCCAAAGCCAGCACACTGACCACAGTGATGCACATCTGCCAGTACTACTGGCAGATCCTGAGGCTCACTGGCCAGCAGTGTAGACAGAAATCATCAGCTCCAAGTTCAGCGAGAGATCTTGTCTCACTGGCCAGCAGTGTAGACAGAAATCATCAGCCCAAGTTCAGCGAGAGATCTTGTCTCAGAAAGTGAGGGTTCTGGAGAGCTGAAGAGAAGGCTCAGCAATGGAGAGCATTTATTGCTCTTGTGGGGACTCAAGTTCAATTCTCAGCACCAATGTCAGATGGTATCATAGCTTCCTGTCCTCCAGCTGCAGGGGATACCCTGCCCCATACACATACACATAGTAAAATAAAATGCCTAGTTTTGATGCAAACCTGTTTTTTCTTTCAGTTTTCCACGAGTGGGTTTGCTGGCAGCCCACCTTTCACTGTGCTGTGTTCTTTTTACTATGTGAGAAGCCTCACTTCTCCTGGTGCCTTTCTGAGAGAAGCTACGGGGGCTTCTTAAAATCATCAAGAGTAAACACCAAGTTCCCGCATTAGTGATCTTAGGAAGATATAGAATTTATGCACAAATTGTGAATACACTCAGCTTCAAAAGGAATCCAAGTGTGTAAGGTCAGAAAGAGGGAACAGGAGTCATGCTTTGCTCAGACATGTGGAGAGCTTCTCCAAGGCTCCCCCAATATTTACTCAGATGAATAAGTCTCCCTTACTTATTCTCCTGACCACACAGTCCTGGATCTCTTGTCTCATGGGATGTATTTTCTTATCCGTATTTTGAGGCATTACTTATTTCCCCTCCCCTCTAATTTGAATGCAAGTAGAAGCCCTTATGCCACTCCAAGAGAAGGAATACTGAAAACAGAGAGGGTCCTGCTACTCACAGGTTCCCTCAGCTGACAGTAAGTATGGATCACACTAGAAAGAGTCTTACTAAAACAGAATGGGTCTATATTGTCACCATGTCTGTGGGAACAGAAATGAACCATTCTCTCCTGCTTTTCCCCCTCCCGTCTTGCCATCTCCTGTTCTCACCGCTGTTCTCCTCCCCACTCTTTCCTACCCTAACCAGGGTCCCCGTGGTCCTGAGGGAACACCAGGAGAGAGGGGCCCACCAGGAGAAGGGTTTCCAGGACCAAAGGTAACAAAAGCTTCTGAACCAGTGGAAAAAGTGCATTGTCTTACACGGTTACAAACTATAAACTGTTAGAAGGCAAGCGCTCTCCTGGCCATTTTCACCCTTCTAAGTCAAAGAGTATGCAAATTTCTCCATAACATGAAAGCACATAAGCATGAGATTTATAATTATAAAATAAGTAAGCAGCAGACTTGCATTTTGTGTAATTATTGTATATTAATTAAAAGTTATCTTAGTTTATAGGCACTAAAGCTACATGCATTAGTTTTGGGTCCAGAAGTTAAGTTACTGAGTGTAGCTATGGCAACCCTTGGCTTACAGCTTTGTTTTGCTAAACTCAGATGAGAAAGAGAGTCTATGCTGGGCTGTGGTGGCACAAGCCTTTAATCCCAGCACTTGGGAGGCAGGGGCAGGCGGATCTCTGTGAGTTCGAGACCAGCCTGGTCTACAAGAGCTAGATCCAGGACAGGCTCCAAAGCTACAGAGAAACCCTGTCTCCAAAAAAAAGAAGAAGAAGAAGAAGAAGAAAGAGAGTCTAACACTCCAGTTCTAATAGTATTGCTGTCAATATCATAAGAAGAGTAACTTCATCACAAAGAAAGAACAAAACATTCTGAAAGAGCTGCTTTTGACCTGGAGTTGGGAAAGCAGACTTCCTACTGCTTCCTCTTCTCTGTGCGTTGGCAGTTCTTTCTGTAAAGGCCCAAAAGAGCAGGTTCTTCAAGCTTCTGAGCCCCTGATAACTATACAATGCCTCGGCTCTGCTGTAGTCTGAAAATAGCCACAGACAGTGTATAAATGATGGCATGTGGCTGACCAATAAAACCACAGACAGAAGTAGGCAGTGGGTCTGGTTAGTGGTCCGTGGATGGCCAACCCCTGGTCTTCCGTCTATAGCCTATCTGCCAGTGGTCACACAGAAAAAAATTTTCTAAGGTACTTTGTGCCCTATCCACAAAATTTCAGAATAAGAGACATGCTTGAAATCTTTCATCATTTCCAAAGTCTTTCTCTGAAACATACATGTTGGGGTACACACAATCCTGAGAACTACATGCTGCTCTCCAAGTGTCTAAGAATCTCTACACATGTCATTCTTTCCCAGGTCTGAGCCCTTAGACAGCCACATGCTCTAAGCATCTCACTCTTACCTCTCCGACCGTGATCAACATTTGGTGCCCATGAGAAACTCATATTTCAAGAGGGGAAAGCAGTTAGACAAAGCAATAAACACTAAATCATGAGTGATAGATAGTTGTCCTTGTTAAATTTATTATAGATTGGAAATAATATGTGGGATAAGGTTACCTTACACATGAAATGCCTTTGACTACCAAGAAATCATCCCTATGATAGCAGATCAAATACAGTTTATTACTATATTTCAAAAAATGTTATGTGGTTTCTTGAGTATTTTCACACCTAGTAGACTTCTAGTTATGTCTAGCCCAAGCAATGTAGAAAATTCAAGTAGCCAGAATATTCCTCTTTCTATCTCTGTGTGTTAAACCAGAGGAGGGGGTGAGAATATTATGTTAATTACTACGATACTAGAAAGTACAATATTCTAGGGAATGCCTTACTGGCATGTCCAGCATATTTTTATACTACATAAAAGTAATACAATATGGGGCTGGAGTAATTAAGAGTATTAGCTGCCCCTCTAGAGAACCCAGTTTTGATTCCAACTGGACTTGTGATCACATGTAACTCAAGTTCCAGGGGATCTAATGCCCTTTTCTGGCTTCTGATAGTGTTGGGAATGCATGTGACACACACACGTTCAGGCAAATCATACACACACACACACACACACACACACACACACGTTATTATCATAGCTTATTCGAGATTTTCCATGAATCCTTATAACCTTACATTTTCAGTTGATTTTTATAAATTGAAACATTGAATCAATAATCCAATTTCAGCAAGCATTAGTTCATAGGAGATACAAATTTTCCTTATCACCACGAATCCATTTCCGTCATTAGTAAGGAAAAGCAGCTTGCTCTCACTAGCCACACGGCAGGATTGATGGCTTCTCTGATGGGATTGGAATTTAGCTCTTCTTCAGCTTGAGAGGTGCTGTGTGTGTGCCTTTCTTGGATAGACTCATTCCTGTTTAAATGTCAAAACCAACCTTTTTTATTTCTGAGTTGCAGATCTCAAAGTTTGAATTACTCATTTTGAATAAACAGTGAGTTTAGATGTTCCATTTTAAAACCATTAATCTGAACCATAATTCTCAGTAACTGTAATAGAAACTCTTTTAAAAGTCTTAGTTTTCTTTGTGCACTGATACCTTTCCAATTTGCTTTTAGGGTGAAAAAGGTTCTGAAGGACCAATTGGCCCACAAGGATTGCAAGGCCTGTCAATCAAAGGGGATAAGGTATTGCATGTAAAGTATATAGTAGAAGCCATTATAAAGTAAAATTATTTTTGACATTGCTCTTTATTCATGTGCGGTTTGAGTTGCATATAATAAGACAACCATCCCACACAGGTATCTAGGTAATTATAAACTAGTAAGGGTTAGGTATTTTACTATGCAGGATGAATTATAATGTGAAAATTCACATTATCTATATTTCAAATAATTCCTCACTTATTTGAGTTCTAACTTTCAATGCATTCTGTCATCAGAAATACATCTTTGAAACTAGATATTAGCAAAAGATACTTCTTGGTAAAGAACACACTTGGTAAAGAAAAGGATATGATGGAGGGAGGAAGGGGAAGGAGAAATGGTGCAATTATATTATGACCTCAAAAATTAAAAAAAAACATATTGACTGTAATATGTTACATGAATATGTATCTATGCATCTATGTACCTATCTTTACATCCTTGGGCTCTCACTAAAAAATATTACCTTAAAATGAAGCCAGAGTAAAGGAACTTGTTTAAGAAAACTGTCTTTTCTGTCCTTTAGCAGGGACTTTCAGAGTCTGCCTAATGTTAGGCAAAGGTCATTGGCTCATTGCAGTGAGGGAGACCCATGCTGGTGGAAGTCAGTACCAACTCAGGATAAAGATGCAAACTGAGATCTCTGTAGAATTTGAGCTTGTGTTGGCTAGTTTGAGGCACGTCCACAAAAACACAGACTGGCATTGGATTGGATGCTCTCAGGGAGTGGAGATAATTTTATGATTGAGTTTTAAAATGAATTTCCTCTAGCAATTATAGGAAAATAGTTGTGGATGAGCTGTGACCAGTAAATTTTAAAAAGAAAGTAGAAGCACCTAGCTTTAGACAATGTATTGGATATCTGAATGTTTCTTGAGATTTGAACGTTTTTTATTATTAATTTACCTGTGTTTGGACACGATGACAAAGTACTCTTGCTTCTCTATGCTCCATAACATTGCCTGGTGTCTGTGGTTTGTGAATCTTGTAGCCTCACTGCCAGGTCCTAGCTAACACTGCCTTACTCCTCACAAGTTATTTGTTTGCTTTAAAGGGGTAGAAGCTGGGGATGGAAGCTGCTAGAAGTTTATCAGACCCTAAAGAGCAGTGGAGAGTGAAAGTTACCAGAGAGAGGAGAGTAAAGTTATATGCCATATGTGCGTATGTGTACATAGACATCATACAAATACACATGCACACACACATGCATAATTAAAAGGTCATGAATTTTAGAGGAAGTGGAGGGCACAGGAGCAGTTGGGGGAGGGAAGGTGGGATAGAGATGACATAAACAAACATTCATGGGCAAATTTGCAGCTATAATAAAATAGATGTAAAAGAGATGTATGCAAAAGCTAGAGACCCCATGTCAATCGTGAGTCATTTGTCAGCCTCTAAGCATATCATTATATTATTTATATTAGAATAACAACTGAAGATTATTTCACGTGTCTAGTTTCAATCAGCAGTGATATATTCTCTTCTGACCATATTTAATTAGCAAAAGTAATGATAAGCAGTGAATCATGCAAATTTTAGATCTAATATAAATCTTGGTTCAAATAGGTCAGTTCTAAGTGTAACTGCAACTGTAAAATGCAAAAATGCTTCGTTCTTCCTTTGGAGCTGCAAGAGCATGGTGGCCGCTGTGAGCATTAGCCTCGCAAGGGCTCCTGTGGCAGGCGTCTGTGCTTCCGCAGCTGGAGTTTATGCAAAGAAAACCTTGAAACACCTGGACACTACGTAGAAAAACTTTTATTTGCTGTTCCCTTACAAAACCAACTTTGCCCACTCTCTCCTCACTGATCTTTTTCCTTTTTCTATTATTTTAAGTAAAACTCAAAGCTCAGAAACTTTGCTGTGTGATTCAAGTGACAATGTAATACTCCCGTCTTAAGGCTCACAAATATATAATCGGTAAATAAAATAATGAAGTACTGTCAGGGTCCGAGACCAGCCTGGACCATAAATTATTTCTTGAACCGGAGTGGAGGTGTGGGATTAAAGACACAACTCACCTGACTTTGTCGGGAGGGAGTTTTCAGGGATCCCTCATGAAGTCCTGAGTTCACATCCTGAAAATCACCCCCGTTTATTCTCCAAACAGCTTTTATACCAAAATGTAAACTGAGGGGAAGTTCATTAGCATTCTGTTTCCTAGGTAACAGGGAGAATGACTAATGACATCCACACCTTTCTGTGCCTTTTGTCAGTCTTCCTGTCTATCTTCCTGCTCTGTCACGTAGACTGAATTAACAGCTCTTTCCCAGGTGATCTCCCACGATTACAGAGGAGCAGAGCGACATTAGCAGACCCCGACCCTTTGTTTAGGATGGCGTCAGTTTGTCTGGAAAGGCCAGGTGACACCTTCTGTGTGGCAGGTGCAGACTGTGGCCTGAAAGTCTGGCCACCATACAATGTAGAAATATGGGCCTGTATAATATGGCCCTACAAAGTACTTATGGCACAGATATTTATTTATTTTCTTTAATAAAATTATTAATTTTTACATAGTACTGTGTAATATAAAGACATTTTCATACGAGCATATATCATAAGTTTGGCATATTCCCTTTCCCATGATCCTCCCTTCTCCAGCCCAGGAGTTCCCACAGATAGTTGTGCTTCTACTTTGAAGTCATACGTGCATACAGGATTTTATGTAACACATAAAATTGAGGAACATGAACAAGAGAAAGCATATGTCTTTTGAAGACTGTCTTAATTCTCTTTGGATCATTCTCTCCAGTTGTATCCATTTATAAATATTCATTTGTTTATTAATTACTTCATGTAGTGATCAAAGGTTTCCTTTGTGGAGTTGGTTTTCTCCTTCCACCTGTCAGGGGTCAAACTCAGATCGCCGGGCTAGTGTGCCAAACACTTTAGCCGCTGAGCCATCTTGCTGGTCTATTTGTTTCCATTTTTAAAAAGTTGGGGGCTGGAGAGATGACTTGGCTGTTAAATGGTAGGTTTGCAGTTATATCACAAATGATATAACGTCATTCCTTATGGCTGAAAGAGTTCAGTTGTGTGACACCACATTTTCTTTACCCATTTCTACACTGTTAAACATTTAAATTGGTTATTACCTTAGCTCTTATGAGTAGTGCTAGAACAAACACTGAAGACCACATAGACATTTAATTGCAATCTCTACATGAAGGGAGTCTTTGCTTTCTTTACTGACTGATTGTAAATTATTGGTTTTGAGCTGGATTCTGGAGTCGGCAGACTTGAAACTAACTGCTGTCATGTGGTCATTCTTGAAGGTCATCTGGGAAGTGGGGACACAGAAAGTAGTTTTAAAGATGATTAAAGTAGACAAGGCATGACACCCACTGAGTACAGAGCCCCTGGTGATGAAGGGATCAAGTTCTGAATTAGAACATTCTATCTCTGAATACAAACTAAACACATTTTTATTCTAGGGTGTGTCTTGACACAAGTTAAACATGCTTTAATTACATAAAATCTGATCCACTTATGTGATTTTGTTCACTAATAACTAGTTAGCCCAAGTTGCCTGCCTGTCTTTTTGAACCAAATGTCACTGGCACACAGGCAGGCCTGGTCATTTACATTTCCCCTATGGCTGTTTACATGCTACTAAAGCAGCAACCTTCTGTTACAAAGCAGACCTTATATTGGCTGTCAAGCCGAAAAGATTCATTATCCAACCTTTCAAAACAAGGTTTGCTAACTGGGCCGGAGGTACAGGCTTGTAATTCCAGCTGCTCTCAAGGCTTAGGGACGGGGAATCACAGATTCAAGACTGGACCACAGAATAAGTTCAAGGTTAACAAAAACAACATTGAGAGCTCTTAATCAAAATAAAGTGTAAAAAGAAGGCTGGGAATCTGTCTCGCTGATAGAGAGCTTGCCTCACATGAATCAGGCCTTAAGTCCAATCTCAAGGACCCTGCCTGAAAACATTGACTCTCTCTGATGTATTCTAAAAATACTTGGCATTAAGACATAAATGAAGTGAATTTGTTCATGCTGCTCCATGGTGTACTTGACCTAACTGTAGCTCTTACTGACCCTCCTCCTTTGAAGCTGTCTCTCTTCTTGGTCTGTCTGGGTGCTCTTCTTAGTCCATGTTGTTCCATTTCTCTGACCTCTGAAGACTGGGGTTCTAGAAAGATGTGTCTCTGACCTCTGTTTCTTGGTAAAGTCACCCAGGCATGACTCTAACTTTTGTCACTATTTTGAGGACCCTCAAATTGAGTCCACTAGTCCCAGTCTCTCCTACTTATTGACTTCACTTAGATGTCAGTTTTAGGCTTTTCAAATATAGCAAGTCTGGAACAGGGCTCCCGATATGACTCTCACCCCAGCCTAGCTTGCTTTCTCCTTCTCGGTAAGTGGTAGCTCTCTTCCTTCAAAAACCCTGGGTTCTTCCCAGTCGGGAGCAAATTCTGTTAGCTCTATTTCATAAGCAACCTAGGACCTGAGTAGTCTCTCACATACACCCATCTTTTGAGACAGGGTCTCACTATGTAGCCCTGGCTGGCCAAGAACTTGCTATGTAGACTAGGCTGATAGCTGACTCACCCAGACCTGCCTGCCTCAGCTTCCTGAGTGCTAGGATTAACGGAGTGTGTCGCCACACCTGCCCTCACTGGTAACTTTTTCTTTCTTTTCTTGGAGAAGTTTGGGCTCTTTCATTTTGTTTCCTTTGTTTTTTTAATTTTTGACATGTTATTTGAAAAATTTAGAAATATTTTTTCAATTTATTTTTCTCACACTTTATTAATTTTATACTTTTGGATATTAGCTGTGCTCCACAAGGAAATGTTTGTGTTTTTAAAATCACTTTATATAGCTTGAGTTGTAAGAGAAATGGCTGCTAAATGTAAACTGATACAAATTCTAGGTTGTTCTTAAACATTCATGAATATTTATATATACAAATACATATATAGAGAGTAACAACAATTAATAAAAAAGAGGTCATGAATCTGAAAAATAGCAAGGAGGGGTATATGGAGAGGTTTGCCAGGCAGAGCAGGGAGGGGTAAATGATGTAATTATGTTAAAATCTCAAAAATTATAATAAATAATAACGATTTCATTAACAATAGCCAGTTTAGACGGAACAGTGAAGAAGCCGCCATTTTGGAGCGTCTGAACTACAGGTTGTTGAAAGGGAGTGTAGGTTGGACTTTTCCATGCTGAATGTGTTCAACGCATAAAGATAGATCTTAATCTAGGCCAGTTCCTGATTAGCAAGGCGTAGTAAATTAGCTTTTATCTACTCATATTTTGACAGGGGGATTTGGGACCTGTGGGCCCCCAGGGACCAATGGGTATTCCTGGTATCGGAAGTCAAGGAGAACAGGTAAGTGGTTCTTGCTTCCCCTTTCTTGGCACAGACATTTCACTTGGTCCTTGTGTTCAGGGAGGACCAGGCCTGTGAGCATCTTTGTGCTCATTTGGCAATTGAATTCCAGCAGATTGTAAGTTCAGAATAATGCAAGAAAGGATAAAATGTATCATGAGGAGATTATAATTTTAGGGTTTTCAGAAATTCAAAAGATAAATTATGTGTTTCTTGGTGCTATGTCTTCCTCTGTTAAGACCTTATTAATAGGTAAGTGTTTTGGTATAAAATTTTATATTTGCAGTCCCCCTTGGCAGAGAAGTTTTTCTCACTTACTGGCATGTGTGTTTTCCTCTTTAAAGTTTCTGTGTTCTCAGCTCTGGTGCCAACAGAGGAGTGTTTCAAATTCTCTATATCCACCTACCTAAGTATAGCATTGGGGTTTAAGAAAGTACTGGAATCAGGGCTGTCCTGTCTAGTTACCTTAAAGGCATCCTTCCCCAAAGGAAGCAGACCATGATGGGATTTGTTTGTAAAGGACATGGGGCCCCTGGTGGTCAGGAGAAAGGAAGGATGGCTGCCTACTCAGAGCTGGAACTGCTTCGAAAATCTGGTACTCTGGGAAGCTGGAAAACTGTGTCAAATGCGTGAAGCCCAAACATCAGCACTATCTGCTATTGTTACCTCTCTGCCTTTAGCCATGTAGTCTTGTTTCATCAAAGCTACCAGCAAATACAGACTTATTGTCCTGGTTAGAGAGTGGCAAACTCATTTGAGTAAAATTGATGGCTACAGTTTGAATTATTATGTTTCCTGAAGAATGACCTAGAGGGATGATGGAAGATAAAGGTTTGAAAGTGAGGTAATTCCAAGTCTCATTGTTAACCGGAAATGTGAGTTTATTCCTAAGAATTTTTTAAAATCCTTATTACTACATATTTGTTATTCCAAGCAATAGTAAGGTTATCTACTATTTCTTTTCCCACTTCCTCATCCTTGGCAGAGTTCCCAGTCTAATATGTTAGGAGGGTTATGGTGCAGAAAAGACCAAGGTCAATCTATGAATAAGTGTCGATAACAATCGGACCTCACATTCTGGCTACTGATGGTCCTGGATTGACTCTCAGGATCTAGTTTGTCTGCCTGGCCCTGCAGGGCTACCTTCTGGCCCTGGGATCCTGGCAGCACTGTTAGATCCTGGGTTTTGTGATTTCTTGAGGCTGAGATACTAGTCCGCGACTGACAACGAGGTTCAAAGACAGGCCAGTCTGTCCAGATGGTCTGGGGATTCTGAACCTCCCACCTGTGGCTTCCTGGCTTCCTGTTCCCTTTAATGCTGGTTCTTAATGGAGACTGTTATGTTTTTAGTTAAAAAGTTTTTTTATATTTCTTTGGATTTTATATGCTCTTTCTTCATTACAAAAGAAAAACAAAAACTTAAAGGCAAGATGTCTTAACAGGGCTGACCCTGTAAGTGACCCTGTTAGTGGGGAGCAGAATGGGTGGAAGTGTTTGTAAACTGTGCAAAGAATTCATTTACTCTTTTAAGAGAAATGGCACAAACACTACTTAATCTCTCTGCTCATGCAGTCATCCGATTCCGTTCTTAAATTTCATCTATCATGTTCTTATGCTCATCACTTCCTCCTGTGTTGATTCCTTATAGAAATATATTTCCCCATTCAAATATTTATGAGGAAAATATGTTTCAAGCAACCTGTAGACAATGTCATTCAAATGGTCTTCATATTTTAATTAAATATTTAGGCACTTGATCACCTCAGATGTTTTGCAGAGTAAAATGCAACAAAAGTAACCATATGTGGGTATGTAACCATAAATGCGCCAAGTACATGCTGTGGTATTCTGTTCTTTGTCCATTAGATGATACTTGTAGACAGCTATAAATTAGAGAAGCTCCTTCTTAGAACCACGGTCATTCCCCTAAATCATGGGGACTACTCAGTCTCATCAACTGGAGAAAAAGGAATGATATTTGTATTTTATTTTGAAATGTATTTATTTTTATTTTATATGTATGAGTGTTTGCCTTTATGCATGCATGTACACTATGTGCATGCCTATTACCTGTGGAGTCCAGAAGAGGACATCAGACTCCCCAGAACTGGATTTACTGTTGATTGGCAGCTGCCATGTGGGTGCTGTGAACTTAAATGTTGTTATAGTAGCAAGGGCTCTTGGTCACTGAACCAACTCTCCAGCCCCAATCCTTATATTTTAAAAATAAACCAGCAGCTGTACTAGCTAACTGGAGAAAAAGAAATGGCTTTTTGCAGTATATAAGAATAAATTAATAATGTGTCTTATGAATATTATTTCTACTATTGTAGTTTATGGCATGCAAACAAGCATAATTTTAATATTTTATCTTGATAACCTTTAATTTTCTTTTTCTAGTAGGGACCACATCTTCTCTTTCCTGACACTCAATAAAATTCCCAGTGGAACACAGACTTTGGATCTCTTCTAGACATCTGAAGTTGTAGGGCACAGGAGTTGTCTTAAACCATAGGAAAACACAAATATTTACATTAAGAGTCATAATAGTAGCAAAATTACAGTTGTGAAGAAGCAATGAAAATAATTGTATATCTGGGGGTCACCGCAACCTGAGGAACTGTATTAAAGGGTCACAGCATTAGGAAGGTTGAGAACCACTGGCTTAGAATGAATGAGAACTCACATACATCACTCTATCCTCATCCTAATAGTCAGAACCTAGTCCACATACGTACACCCAACTCTCCTAGGAAGCATGAGCTGTTGGTTTTGTTTTTTGAGACAAGATCTTGCCATATAGCATTAGCTGGTCTGTAACTCACTATATAGACCAGGCTGGCCTGGTCTTGTTGCTTCCCAAGTGCTGAGATCAAAGGTGTTCACTGGAAGCATGAGATTTATTCCAGGTATTCTCGTGAGCCAACTGACATTTCTCTTCCTATCCTAGAAGGAAAGGCTATGCACTGGGGTTTAAGCAATGGTAATTGCTCGGACGCTTCCCGTGGTCCAGTCAGTAGTCGGTGTGGTGTCAGCAGTTTGTAATGCAGAGCAATTTGTAATGCAGAGCTATGCCTTCACTTCAGAAGACACAAGACTGTCCCCCAAACATCTTAATTTCACTAATAACATTTAAAACTTTTATTCTAAAGGGGATTCAAGGTCCAATTGGTCCACCTGGTCCACAAGGACCCCCAGGACAAGGCTCACCTGGTTCCAAGGTAACTTTCTGAATGACAGAAAAATGCAATACATTTATAGTATTATTGTTGTTTATGATTGACGTTCAATGACTTTTCAAGAGAACAAATGGAATTAACTTAAAAATCAGAACATTATATGCTAAGTGATACTGATATTATTAATGGCTTAGCAGGCATTTTTCTTGCTTTAAAATGCTTTTACTTGCATAACCTTTATTTATATCTTGCCTTATTTTTAATTATTGAGACCCTGTTCTAACCGTGCAAGTAGGCATCAACACGGGTGACCCTCTCTGCATTGGTGAGCTTGCATTCTCACCAGCACCTCCACAGTGGGTTCCACTTCCAACACCTAAAAAGATGGAGACAGAAATGACATAAATAGTCAAAGTTTTCCTTGAATTTTGAAATCAGATTACCATTTAATTTGGAATTCTTACTCATTGCTTGGGAAGAGGTAGTTATTACAATTAGTTACCTTCCACATTGCTTCAAGGATCACTATTTGTTGTTCTAAATAAATAAATGATACCTCTCAGAAAAGTTTGTTCACCTTGGAGCACACATATAAGACGAAAACCACCATTTATACCCTTCAGATAATTTATTTATGTGTTGGCTTATTTGTTCATTCATTCATTCATTTGTCTTTTTGAGTGTGGGGAAGACAAGATCTTTCTGTATAGACCAGTTGAGATTACAGGTGTGTGCTTCTGTGGGCCCTTGTTTTATTTAGGATGCATCATTAAGAGTTTGGGTTGTTCTCTGGTTTTGTTGTTGCTCTTGGTTAGGGATCATTAGGGCTTTCAGTGTATGTTTAACTGTTATGTGCTGTAACTATCTTTTCAAGGTGTCCCTACAGGTGTATACCACATGGCCTATAGTTTAAGTCAAACTTATAATAAAAATCCATGTAACTGAAGGGACTTCATATGTAACTACATTGTGTGTGTGTGTGTGTATGTGTGTATGTGTGTGTGTGTGTGGTGTGAATTAGGTACATAAAATTGTCTCACTTTGTTGATATATATTTTGAGGAGATCAAAGGCAGGAATGTATTCCTTTCATTGTGCTTAATATTTAAATATTCTTTCCTTCACAGGGAGAAGTAGGCCAGATGGGACCCACAGGCCCTAGAGGACCAATGGGAGTTGGAGTACAGGGTCCAAAGGTGAGTTGAGTTGACTGTTGCTCAAATGCAAGTAGGCAATTTACAAAACACATTGTAGGTTTTCCTTCACATCCAAATGCAAGGAAAAGCATGCATATGCCATCTAAACACACACACACACACACACACACACGACATATGCACATATATACATACACATATATATGTTTAGCTTGTTTCTGTTAACTTTAAAATGTGGCTAAGAGGGAAAGTATAATTATTATTTCTCAGTTTTCTTGGTCTTTCTATTGGACAGGGTCATTGTAAAACTCATATTTCCCTCGGGGCAGGGAGCTTCATCTCGTTTGTTATTGGATGCCAGTTTTGACAACATGGTGGGCTTTTAAATATTGCTGAGGGGATGAATTCCTACTTTATATACCCTTCACAGGTTCTGTTGCTCATCCTGAAGGTGTGTAGGCCCTAGTGAGCCAAACTGCATTTTGAACTTCACCATTATTTGGCTGTCACTGCCAAGATTCTTAACAACATTTGGGTGCTATAGAAGAATATGTCAGATGTAGGCTTAACAAGAATCCACATATATCACAAAAGACAATAGGAAATTAATGAAGCAATAAAACTATCATTCTTGCATGGCTTTGATGTAATATATACTATGCTAAGTGCTAAATATGTATGCACACATGTAGATATGCAGTATTCAAGCATGCTCATGTAAAGTACAGTTTACATGTCAGTTTAGAAAGACAATCCACAACTTGTTAAAGATCATCAGTTAGACTATGTAGGTTTAAATCCCATTTTTTCAGTTAATCTGAAGTTTCTCTCACTTAAAAATAAAATACCTTGCAGCCTGAAAGCATCTCGTTTCACGTTTCCTCCCGCTCTTCTTTGTGGTGTTTTAGGTCTTCCTTCTCTTGTCTTTCTTTTTCCCATGCTCCCACCACGAACATGGCACATTTCCTTTTGTACAGGACAGACTACAAGTTTCCTTGACGTGTAGAGTAGAGGCGGCCCCCTGAGGCCACAGAGCGCACAGTCCTGTCCCACGTGGACTGCCACTGCCCCTTCACTTCTGGCCCACAGTATATCCTCTTCCTAACTGGAAACTAGGAAATATGCAAACCACATTTCAGCCTTTTCATTTTCACCCTCTGGAAATTGAACAAGCAGCTTTCCCACGTGCTCAGTGGACCTTCACCTTTTCCGCTTCTTCGCTGCTTTTGTTTCATTCCTAAAGATGCTCAGTACTTTATGCTAGGTTCTTGTTGTTAGAGGCCTTTATACATCTAGATGTTAGGCTTTTGGTGGCTGGGTTACTAGTATATCTAGGTTTCAACCGGTGTTTATCCTTTTAGTGTATAGTTTCACATTTTGATGTGATTCTCTCTTTTATGTCTTGTACTTTTAAAATTTTATTTTAAAATGTCTTAAGTCATGAAAATATTCTAATGTCATTTTCTGAAAATTTTATGTTTTGCTTTTTAAAGTTATCTTTTTATCTATATGGGCTTTAGCTTTGTGTGGGGTGTCAGTATGAGGAATTAAGCCCCTCCCATATTGTTAATGTGTGTTTCAGTTGAGAATGCCATTTTGCCACACTGGTTTGCAAAGCCATCTGTGCCTTGTATCAGTTTGCATGTACATGTCTGTAGGAATTAATGCCTAGATCTCTGTTCTGCCCCCACATCTATGCATCTATGTGGATTTCTTTGCACTATCACCTTCCTGTCCTGATTTTTCCAGGTTTAAGATACATCATGTCACTGGGGTGGCTGAGTGCTTGCCTTGCATGTGTGGGAACCCAAGCTGTGTTTTAAGTTTTAATCATTGTGCCTACGAGATCCATGAAACAAAATTGCCTCTAATCTGCAAGCCAGTTGCCCAAGGACAGATGGTTCCTGAAATGCTGGAGGCTGTTGTTCATGAGAGATAACAAGTCACAGGTTTTCATTCCCTTAAACAAGTTTGTTTGACCCTGTTACACCCGATATGTTTCATCACACGTAGGTGGGAGTGATGCAGGCAGGAAGTATGTCAGGATGCCCCTGATTAGACCTGATGGGAAATATGGTGGCCTTATGGGGTTACCTTTTTAAGTCTCTGCAAAATGTAACTCACTGCCATTTTCTGGGAACCCAGGATGGATCTGGACAGAGTTCATCATCCTGGCCAATATTTAATTAAATCTGGCTCCAAATTTGGCTCAAAATTGTAGTAGTGGTTTTATTCTTACCCTGTAGGATTAACACATGTGCAAAACCCTGGATTCAGTACCCAGTACTGTATAAATTTGTGTGGCAGTACATGTCTGCAATCCCAGCATGCAAGAGCTGGAGGCAAGGGGATCGACATTCAAGATCATCCACGGGTCTATACAGCAAGTTAGAGGCCAACCTGGGATAGATGAGAACCATAATTAAAGGGAAAAAAATATCCCATCATGTGACAAAAAATATTCTTATTGTCTTTCCTGCTTATTATTGATTCTAATACATTTTAGGATTGCCAAATTTTCTAATATATCTTGTTGAATCTGCAAATCAACTATTGAGTTCTTCCAACTGCCAGTGTAAGACTTTCTCATCTTTTAGGAAATATTTTCATTTGTTTCTATAAAGTTCTTCTATCTCATACTTTAGATAAGGACATTCCCTGGCTCCCCAAAGACATTTTGTCAGTTTTTGTTTTATTTTGAATTGTTTTCTTTTTTAATTTTTTTTAAAAAATTATTTATTTAACTTTATTTTATGATGGAGCCAGGACCTCTGTCAGCCTGGGTGTGAGTGAGGCTGAGTCCTCCAAGGGAATAAGCAGGAACCAGAGATCTCCACAGGGCCAGGTTCGAATCTGGGACCTCAGAGAGAGTAGGCCTGAGCCTGGTCCCCTGTGGGTTCTGACATTGGTTTGAGACATCAAAGGGAAGAGGCAGGACCTGGAAACCCTGTGGGTCCCAGCGCAAATCTGAGACCTCTGAGGAAGCAAGCAGGTCCCCTACCGGTTCAGGCACACCCAAGCCTAGAACCTCCCAGGCAGTAGACCAGAACCAGAAACCTTTCCAGGCCCAACTCTAACCCAGGGACTTCTGCAGGAGGGAACCCAGCCTAGGACTTACAGATACAGGTCAAAACTGGTAACCTAAGCCAAAGTTGCCCTGAGGCAAGGAACTTCACCTTGGGCAACAAATTCCACAGGAGTGGAATTGAACTAGACTACTCCTAGGAAAGAGAGAGACTAGGAAACAAACTCCACAAGGAGCAAAAGCCAGGAGCAAATCCAGCCCTGGGAGCCAACCCAGTCCTGGGACACTGATTGAGCCAACGACTTGACTCAGAGTCTGCAACCTCCACTGGAACCAGAGTGGGATTGAACCAGTTACCTAGCACAAGGAGAGAACGGGCTCCACCAGGAGCAGAAGCCAAGAGCAAACCTGGTCCCGGGACACGAGCAGATCAGGACTGACCCAGTGACCAGAGCCAGAGCCAGCGATCTCCACCAGAACAGGTCTAACTCCAAGCCAGGGACATCTGCAAGAGGAGATCCAGACCAAGATTTACAGAAACAGATCAAAGCCAGCAGCCTAGACCAAAGTAGGCTTGAGACAGCAAACTCCAAGAGAGCAGAACAAAACACAGGAGCACTGAGCTACCTCCAGGAACAGGAATAACCAATGCAGTAACTAGAACTATGACACTGACTGTACCACTAGGAAAACCATCTTAGCTTTTGATCTACTGGCACCTAGCAGATTATTCAACAGAATCTCAGACAGCAACCACCACACCCATTAGAGGAAAAGATGAGTAGAAAAGGTAAGATCACAAGCTACACCACAAAGAGCATCACAATACCAGTGAAACCCAAAGACCCTACAAAAGTAAGACCTGAACAACCAAATATGGATGACCCAGAAGAAAATGATCTAAAAAATAACCACAAGAGAATATCTGAAATTATTAAAGATGAATTGAGAAATTAGATTAAAGAAATGGAAGAAAAAACAAAAAACTGGAAGATATCACCAAATCACTTAAAGAAAACCAAGAAAAAGAACTCAAACGGAAACTATTCAGGTCTTGAAAACTGAGATAGAAAAACTAAAGAAAACACAAGCCAAAGGAATTATAGAAACAGAAATCATGAGGAAAAGAACAGGAACCACAAATGCAAGTACGAACAACAGAATACAAGAAATGGAAGAGAGGATCTCAAGTGCGGAAGATAAAATAGAGGAAATAGACTCATCAGAAACATTAAATCTAACAAACGCTTAACCCAAAATATCCAGGAAATATGGGACAACATAAAAAGGCCAAATCTTAGAATAATAGGTATAGAAGAAGGAGAAGAAAGTCAACTCAAAGGCACCGAAAATTTATTTAACAAAATCATAGAAGAAAACTTTCCCTACCTAAAGAAAGATATGCCTATGAAGATACAAGAAGCTTGCAGAACACCAAATAGACTGTATCCAAAAAAAGAGTCCTCTCACCACATAATAATCAAAACACTAAACATACAGCGTAAAGAAAGAATATTAAGAGCTGCAAAGGAAAAAGGACAAGTAACATATAAAGGTAGACCTATCAGAATTATACCTGACTTCTCGTAGGAGACAATGAAAGCCAGAAGGTCATGGTCAAGCATTATGCAGACAATGAGAGACCATGGATGCCAGCCCAGGCTGCTATACCCAGCAAAACTTTCGATCACCATAGATGGACAAAACAAGACATTCCATGACAAATCTAGATTTCACCAATACCTAGCCACAAACCCAGCCCTACACAGAATACTAGAAGGAAAACTCCAACCCAAGGAAGATGGCTACACCAACAAAAACACAGACAATTGATGATCTCATTACAGCAAATCCCGAAGAAGAAAAAAATGCACAAAATAACATCACCAACGATGAAAACCAAATTAACAGGAGATAGCAACCACTGGTCATTAATATCCCTTAATGTAAATGGACTCAACTCACCCATAAAAAGACACAAGCTAACAGATTGGATATGAAAACAGAACCCATCCCTCTTCTGCATACAAGAAACACATCTCAACCTCAAAGACAGACATCATCTCAAAGTAAAAAGTTGGGAAAAAATATATCAATTAAATGGACCTAAGAAACAAGCAGGTGTAGCTATCCTAATATCTAACAAAATAGACTTCAAGCTAAAATCAGTCAAAAGAGACAAAGAAGGACATTTCATATTAGTCACAGGGAAAATCCATCAAGAGGAAATTTCAATATTGAACATCTATGCTCCAAATACAAGGGCACCTTCATATGTCAAAGAAACACTTCAAAAGCTTAAATCATATGTTAAACCCAACACACTGATAGTGGGAGACTTCAACACTCCCCTCTCACCACTGGACTGGTCAATCAGACAAAAAATGAACAGAGAAATAAGAGAACTAACAGATGGTATGACTCAAATGGACTTAACAGACATCTATAGAATATTCCATCCAAACAGAAAAGAATATACCTTCTTCTCAGCACCTCATGGAACCTTCTCAAAAATTGACCACATACTTGGTAACAAAGCAAACCTCAACAAATACAAAAAAATTGGAATAACCCAATGTACCTTATCAGATCACCATGCTTTAAAACTAGAAGTCAACAGCAAAACCAATTCCAGAAAACCCACAAACACATGGAAATTAAACAGTGCTCATCTGAATCATCAATGGGTCAAGGAAGAAATAAAAGGGGAAATTAAAGACTTCCTAAAATTCAATGAAAATGACCACACAACATACCCAAATTTATGCAACACAATGAAAGCAGTATTAAGAGGCAAGTTCATAGCACTAAATGCCTACATAAAGAAGCTGGAAACATCCCACACTAGTGAATTAACAGAACACCTGAAAACTCTGGAACAAAAAGAAGCAAACTCACCTAAGAATACTAGACAGCATGAAATTATCAAACTGAGAGCTGAAATGAACAAAATAGAAACAAAGAAAACAATACAAAGAATCAATGAGACAAAGAGTTGGTTCTTCGAGAAAATCAACAAAATAGACAAACCCTTTATCCAAACTAACCAAAAGGCAGAGAGAGAATATCCAAATTAACAAAATCAGAAATGAAAAGGGGGACATAACAACAGACATGGAGGAAATCCAGAGGATCATCAGATCATATTTTGAAAATTGTACTCCACAAAATTGGAAAACTTAAAGGAAATGGACAACTTTCTGAATAAATATCACTTACCAAAATTAAATCAAGACCAGATAAGCAAATTAAACAGACCTATAACTGCTGAAGAAATAGAAACAGTCATCAAAAGTCTCCCAAACAAAAAAAGCCCAGGACCACATGGTTTCAGCTCAGAATTCTACTAGACTTTCAAAGAGGAACTAATACCAATACTCCTCAAATTCTTCCACACAATAGAATCAGAGGGAACATTGCCAAACTCTTTTTATGAGGCTACAATTACCCTGATACCCAAACCACAGAAAGACAATATTAAGAAAGAGAATTACAGACCAATCTCACTCATTAACATAGATGCAAAAATACTAAATAAAATACTAGCAAATAGAATCCAAGAACACATCAGAACCATCATCCACCATGTCCAAGTCAGCTTCATCCCACAGATGCAAGGATGGATCAACATATAAAAATCTGTCAACATAATCCATCATATAAACAAGCTGAAAAATAAAAACCACATGATCATCTCATTAGATGCCGAAAAAGCATTTGACAAAATACAACATCCCTTCATGGTAAAAGTCTTGGAGAGAGCAGGGACACAAGGAACATACCTAAACATAATTAAGGCAATATACAGCAAGCCAACAGCCAACATCGAACTAAATGGAGAGAAACTCCCAGTGATTCCACTGAAATCAGGAACAAGACAAGGTTGTCCACTCTCTCCATACCTATTCAATATAGTTCTTGAGGTCCTAGCTAGAGCAATAAGACACCAAAGAGAGATCAAGGGGATACAAATTGGAAAAGAAGTCAAACTCTCACTGTTTGCTGATGATATGATAGTTTACATAAATGATTCCAAAAATTCTACAAAAGCACTTCTATAACTCATAACACATTCTGCAATGTAGCAAGATACAAGATTAACTCAAAAAAATCAGTAGCCCTCTGTCACACAGATGATAAATGGGCTGAGGAAGAAATCAGAGAATCAACACCCTTCACAATAGCCACAAATGGCATAAAATATCTCAGAGTAACTCTAACCAAACAAGTGGAAGACTTGTATGAAAAGAAATTTAAATATTTGAAGAAAGAAATTGAAGAAGACAGCAGAAAATGGAAAGACCTCCCATGGTCTTTGGTAGGCAGAATTAATATAGTAAAAATGGCAATCCTACCAAAAGCAATCTACAGATTCAACGCAATGCCCATCAATATCCCAACAAAATTCTTCAAAGACCTTGAAAGAACTGTACTCAACTTCATTTGGAAAACCAAAAAACCCAGATAGCCAAAACAATCCTGGGCACCAAAAGAACTTCTGGAGGCATCACAATCCCTGACTTCAAACTATACTACAGAGCTACAGTACTGAAAACAGCCTGGTACTGGCATAAGAACAGACAGGAGGACCAATGGAACCTAATAGAAGACCCAGATATCAATCCACACATCTTCAAACACCTGATATTTGATAAAGAAGCAAAAAATATCAAATGAAAAAAAGAAAGCATATTCAACAAATGGTGCTGGCAAAACTGGATATCAACATGTAGAAGAATGAAAATAGACCCATATCTATCACCATGTACAAAACTCAAATCCAAATGGATCAAAGACCTCGACATAAAGCCAGCCACACTGAACTTTATAGAAGAGAAATTGGGAAGTACACTTGAACGCATTGGCACAGGGAATCACTTCCTAAATAGAACCCCAGCAGCACAGACACTGAGAGAAACAATTAATAAATGGGACCTCCTGAAACTGAAGAGCTTCTGTAAATCAAAGGACACGGTCAACAAGACAAAACAATGGCCTACAGAATGCGAAAAGATCTTTATTAACCCCATATCAGACAGAGGTCTGATCTCCAAAATATACAAAGAACTCAAGAAATTGGATACCAAAAGATCACATAATCCAATTAAAAAAATGGAGTACAGACCTAAACAGAGAACTCTCAACAGAGGAATCTAAAATGGCTGAAAGCCACTTAAGGAAATGTTCAACATCCTTAGTCATCAGGGAAATGCAAATCAAAACAACTCTGAGATTCCATCTTACACCTGAAAGAATGGCCAAGATCAAAAACACTGATGACAACTTATGCTGGAGAGGTTGTAGGGAAAAGGGAACACTTCTGCATTGCTGGTGGGAATGCAGGCTGGTACAACCCCTTTGGATGTTCGTGTGGTGATTTCTCAGAAAATTAGGAAACAACCTTCCTTCCTTAAGACCCAGTAATACTACTTTTGGGTATCTATCCAAAGGATGCTCAATCGTGCCACAAGGACATATGCTCACCTAGCAGCTTTGTTTGTCATAGCTAGTACCTGGAAACAACCTAAATGCCCCTCGACTGAAGAATGGATAAGGAAAATGTGGTACATTTACACAATGGAGTACTACACAGCAGAAAAAAAATGACAGCTTGAATTTTGCAGGAAAATGGATGGAACTAGAAAGCATTATTTTGAGTGAGGTAACCCAGACACAGAAAGACAATTATCACATGTCCTCACTCATAGGTGGTTTTTAAACATAAGGCAAAGAAAACCAGCCTACAAACTGCAATCCCAGAGAACTTAGACAACAATAGGGACACTAAGAGAGACTTACATAAATCTAATCTACATGGGAAGTAGAAAGTAGAAAAAGACAAGATCCTCTGAGTAAATTGGGAGCATAGGGACCTTGGGCAAGGTTTGAAGGAGGGAAGGGAGTGGCAGGAAGGGGAGTAGAGAAAAATGTAGAGCTCAATAAATATCATGAAAAAAGATAATTTTTTAAATGATTATTTAAAAAAATAATTTTTTAAATGATTTTAAATGACCAACTTTATTTTATGTGCATTGGTGGGAAGGTGTCAGATCTCATGGAACTGCATTTTCAGACAATTGTGAGCTGCCATGTGAGTGCTGGGAATTGAACCCAGGTCCTCTGGAAGAGCAGTCAGTGTACTTAATCACTGAGCCATCTCTCTAGCTGCTGAATTGTTTTCTTTCCAACAATTTCTGTTTAGCTATTAATACATTTTTGAGAAGTACTTGTTTTCATTTTTGCATGTTGAGTTTAGCCATAGTCACTCTGTGAAATCGCTTACTATTTCTGATTGAAGAGTTTCATAGTCTTTTACACAAAATCACATTGTCTGAAAAGAAACAAAAGTATATGATGCTTGCTGTACATTTTTGAAGTACTCTCTTAATGAAATAGAAATTCACTTCTACTTCAATTTTGCCAATTTCTCTTATTTATTTTAAATTAGTAATGCATTTTAGTGAAGTCCTATTGTACTGAAATAGTTGTTACCCTGCTAATCTGATATATTAGTAGAGATTTTAGATGTTGACCCATTCCTGTATTTTTTTAAGGTTAAACTCAACTGCTCATGGTATTTACTTTTTAAGGATACTTCAATTGATCAATCTTATACTGAAGACACTGTGGCCTTTAAAATAACCATTCATAGTGTTGCTAACATACAACAAATGAACATGCTTAGTATATACTTTGATAGATTTTGGCATATAAATGGTCTTGAAACCCGCTCACAACCAAGATACTAAAGGCATCCATTACTCAGAGTTACCACGCATCCTTTGCAAAACTGTCCTTCTGCTTCTCCTAACTTCTACATACTGATGTGCCTGAGATGATCAAGACTCAAAGGATACTCCAGTCAGGACTTGATCATAATTCTAAATTTTCTTTAGGTCCCTATAAGATTATCAGTACCCCCAACTAGCAGGAAGTAGCCTAGAAAACTACACCCACATTCCCCAAAAATGGACTATGGATGTTCTTGTTTTTTTTTTTTTTTTTAAAAAAAAGTAGAGGGGGAAGTGGTGTGGAACAATTGTCTATATTCTGTCAATTATGTTTTAAATAAACTCTGATTGGCCAGTAGCCAGGCAGGAAGTATAGGTGGGACAACCAGACAGGAAGTAGAGGTGGGTCAATGAGAACAGGAGAATTCTGGGAAGGAGGAGGCCCATTACTCCCCAGTCCTGCCCCAACCACAGAAGAATGAAGATATGATTGCCCTGCTGAAAAAGGTACAGAGCCATGTGGCTAACATAGATTAGATAAGAATAATGGGTTAATATAAGTTATAAGAGTTAATAAGAAGCCTGAGCTAATGGGCCAATCAGTTTATCATTAATATAGACCTCTGTGTGATTTCTTTGGGGCTAAATGGCTGTGGGACCTGGTGGGAGGATAGAATCCAGGCAGGACAGAAACCCAGACAACAAATGGTTGCTTTTGAGGCAGATATTGCTTCTGCCCATGCAGAAGATTTATTTTTATATGCACTTCACAGGGTGTGTGAACAGTTGCTTCTGTTGCTGAAAAGCCTCCCATCATGCAGGGCACCACAATTTACTTATCCATTTTCCTGGTGGTAGAAATGTTGGCTGTTTCCAAGCTTTTGATGTTACAAATTAGAAACATTTATCGAGATGTCTTTAGACATTCCCTTGTCTTGAGTAAACATCTAGGAATGAACTGGCTAGCTTAAATCAAAATGGGTAGCTTTTGCGTCTTTTTCTGTTTTTGTTTTGTTTTGAAAGTTTTGTAAAATAGAGAGCATGTTCTTCAGAGATTTGAAAGTTTAGTGCAGCTTGGCTAGAGGGCCAACAAGAGCTTTACTATCTTAGGAAATGAAGAATCCAGAGCAGTCGTTCTCAACCCCCAATGCTGTGATTCTTTAATACAGTTTTTGTGACCCCCACCACAAATTATTTTTTATTACTTCATAACTATAATTCTTCTATTGTTATTAATCATAATGTAAAAATCTGATATGCAGAACATCTGATATTCAAAACCTGTGTGGTTGAGAACCACAAGTTGAGAACCACTGATCTAAAGACTTTAAATCACTAGATGTGTTTGTTAACAACATTGTTTTTACTAAACTTGACTTTTTAATAACATTTTGAAAGATTATGCATTCGTTAATGTTTTTCTTTTTCTGAAAAAAGTTTTAATGTGTGTATGTGTGCATGCGCACATGCGTGCATATGTACCATGTGCACACAGGAGCCTACTGAGGTCAGATGCCAGATCTCCAGGCACTGGAGGTTAGACCTCTGTGAAGCACTGTGTGGGTACTGGGAACCAAACCCAGGTTCTCTGCAAGAGCAATGAGTCTGCTCCACTGCCGAGCCAACAGTCCAACCATCATTTAGAATTTTGCAAGGCACTGGTTTGAAGTTTTCACTGAACTTTTGCATGTTCTTTACAACTCTGTACTGTGTACATGCTCATGTCAACTTTCTCTTCTAGTACTTTTAACACTGGAATCCCTCCCGCTACTCATTGGCTACTAATTTTAGAAATATCACCTTTTAATTCTATGGATGAGCTTCCTTTGTTTTCAAGTTTGCTCTGTTTCTCATTTTTATCATAGATTTCTAGTCAATTTAGGTTTACTATGGTTTTCCCACTCACTAGCTTTTTCAGGTTAGTTGACTTTAAATTAGTTCAACATATTTTGCAGTGAGAACACTTCTATACCGTTTGAAAGCAGTATTTATGTTTTAGTGAATGATTTAAAGGAGTTAGTGCTAATCATGAATCGCCTGGAAGAAAGAGCCGCACTTCCCGGGTCCCTTTTGCAGTGGTTATAGAGAGCTAGCGTGCCAATGACATAGCTGAGCACCCTGGGAAACCAGAAATCTGTAATTCTGAGGCTGTAGGTCTGAAATCAAGACATCTGTAGCCATGCTTTCAACAAACCCTAAGGAAGATCCTTCCTGGCCTCTCTTAGCTTTCACTATGGTTGTCAGTCCTCCGCATTCCTTGGCCTGTGGCTGCACTCTTTGCCCCTGCAGTCTCAGAGTCTGCCGTTTGTTTACACAGGACAGTAGCCTCCTTTTTTATTTTATTTTTTATCATGACTCCAGTCACCTTAATAATCTCATCTTGACTTGATTATATATAAAGACCCTATTTCCGACGAAATTCACTCTTTGGGGATGTCACAGTTCAACCCACGACAAAATAAGGAAAGGAAAGAGATTAGGTAACTTGCCCAAAGTTGTGAAGTTTAGTTGCTAATCCCATTTCTTCTCTCAGAGGATTTCTTAGTATTGTAAAATAAATCCAAAGACCTCACAATGGAGGTTCACAGTAAGGACATCTCACTGAAATATCTGTTTATCCACCAGGGGGAGCCGGGTGCTGTGGGGCTCCCGGGACAGCCTGGGGTCCCAGGAGAAGACGGAGCCTCTGGAAAGAAGGTAATTTTATTGTTTTCATATTATTAGTGTCAAAACCGTGGCACCAAAGAAACAGCTCAGTCCTTCGGGACCTAAGCGTAATCCCAGGGCAGACTTTATCTGTGAGAACGAACCTTCTCGTTTACCCTAGAAAGAACCTGGTTCCGTGGTTACCTTGGTGCCATACACAGGCTCTTAGCTTTGGCTGGTGTTTTGACCTTGACACCTCCTGCTTTCTCTAAGAGTTCTAGAAATCACAACAATTTAATTCCAAACAAAAACATTTTTCTTCCCGCAAAAGAGAAAGTCTGTAGATGCATCTAGGAAAGGCATTGAAATATTTTCTGCTGACATTTGAAGTACTCGGTATTCAGTAAAACTACTGAAAAATAGCAGATGGTGAGGTGGAAGGTTTTTCTTGTTGAAAAAAAAAAGAAAAGAAAAAACCCTACTCAATGTGAGTGATGAGCCTTAGGAAACTGAGCTTAGGGCTTTGGAAATTAGGAGACAGGAGTTCTTTGTGGTATTTCAGCTGCTCTGGTTAAAGGAAGTTTAATGCTAATTTACTGATTGATAAGCTTCCATTTTTAATTTTGAGATGATAATGAAGGTATGGCATGTTTTGATGGTGGGATCTACATTCTGTCCTCCAAGAACCAGCTGAGACATTTGTGTCCTTTCTTTCAGGGAGAAGCTGGGCTTCCAGGAACAAGGGGCCCAGAAGGAATGCCTGGGAAAGGACAGCCAGGTCCCAAGGTATGC